>CATIWQ010272823.1:0-15107 GCA_949673415.1 Euphorbia schlechtendalii | reverse complement strand
AAAAATGCTTCTGAAGTTGCTTCTGAGTAAGTATTAGTTACTCAGAATCCCCTTTTGGTTCTATGAGTTTCAGATGCGGAATGAAATAGACACACAAATAAATAAGCTGAGTAAAGAAATGCAAACAGAGATTTTTATCCTAGTTTAGCCTCTGCCTAATCCAGTCCTTGGAAACTCCAGTCTAAGATTTAATCCACTATAAACTCTTCTTCTGGTGAAGAGTAACCTTTTACAATGCCTTGACTGAAGTACCCTTCAACAATCTTTGCTGAGCTATACCAATATAGAAGTTCCTTCCTTCTATATCTGAGGCTCTGAGCTTCGTCTCTATTAAGTACCTTTCTTACTAGAACTTCACTCCCTCACACTATCTTACCCTTAACTTAGTGTAAGTTACAACAGTTTAATGAAGATGATCTTTGTGAACTTCTGAAATCTGTTTCAGTCAGTTCAATTACAAACAGATGAGATTTGAATGTTTGCTATGAAAAGGTTGTAAGCAGATTGAGATTTGTTTTTGCTTTTGTACTTGTATTAGGATTCGGCAACCTTTTCAAATGCAGGAAACCTTCTTTTCATAGAGGGAGAGAAAGTTTCTGTTGATATTTAGGACCGTTGCTGGAAATCCTGCCGTTGTCTCTCAGTCTTGTTTCCGTTAATAATCCGTTAGAGAGCTCGTCTAGGTTTGATTTGCACTTTGTTGTATTTGGTTGATTTTGCGGGTCCACTTTGTACTTGCAGATATGTTTTTAGCAAAGCAGGTGAGATTTGTTCCTGAATTTGCAGCAATTTTTATTTTGTAGCAGACGTAAGCCTAATGCGCGCGGCGGCATTAAATGCTAAGTCAGTTGTTTTAACTTTTTGGCGTCGAAAGATTTAGTTGACCTTTTACAATCCTCAGAGGAGCATTTCAATGATCTGAGTATTGAAAGATCCTCTGTTATTTATATAATCCTTCTTCTGATAATGATGACCTCTGAGACTTCATAATTCCTCTGATGAATCCATGTGCTTCTAAGGCGACTTCCTTCTGAGGTTTCTTTCTGAACTCAGAACTTACAAAACTATTTATCCTTCAGAATCCAACAGTATTTAATCGTTAAAAAGATAAATAATATTATCTATAACAACCAGCAGTAACTACGACAACTAACTCTTAAATATATGAGATCAAATTAAATAAATCAGAGAAATTTAATTAACCTCCAATTAATAATGGAAAAAATAATTTCTTATATTTTTGTATGATATTGATAACTAATCTTTGCTACTCATCCTGCAAAATAATTAAATATGTAAAAAGTAAAGAGTAGTCTAAAATAAATAATTAAGTAAATAAACAAGGGATACATATTTTGTTGTAATCAAACATTTTTAACAAATGTTCTAAACTGAAAAACCAGAGCAAAACGTACATTAGAGTTTCTTTACTGTTTTTATATCAATAAAACTCGAACAATAAAGCATTTAAACTAAAAAATCACAATATTTTTAAATTTCCATCCTTATTTTGTATTTTACAAAAAAATCATAACTTTGTTCATCGTTACATTCATATCACTAATCTAATAGTAGCAATGAAAGACAAATTATCATCTATTTGCAAAAATGCTTTCAATATCTTAAAATGAATGTCTCCGATGTGGGGGTCGTTTGTTTCATTGATTAAAGTTCACATGATGAAATTAAATTCAATATCACATTGCAAATTTTGACAAATTTGATGAATTTGTTGTCGTGGGACGACTATGCGCACGAAGCCTTCAAAAATGTCCGCTGAGAACTTATTGAAATATATACCTACGAACTTCATTAGATATTCCAGGAAAATAAATAACATCATATTTCATTTTCTTTTACAAGTCAAAGCCCACGCGCTGCACTTTTTTCGCTCTCAAATTAAGTAAAGACAAAGTAGAATAACAACAATTTCCAAAAGTATAAAAATAGCAATGAATAATATTGATTTCCAAAAATATAAATACAAGTATTCATAATTCATTATTGATATTACAAAAATGTTTCTTACTTTTTGTGTAAACTTAAAAAAGAATTGTACTTGAATTAAATAACAAAGCAAAATTTATGTCTTCTTTCTTATTGCTCAAAAAAAAAATAAAATAGGTTGCTCCAGTAATCAGAGTCTTTCGTTCAATTCCCGATACATGGAAGTTTGAAGACGAATGTGAAATAATATGAAAGATACCCCTTCTATGAAAAAAAAACATAAACATAATGTGATGAAATTGAGTGAAACTTATGTAAGTAATTGCAGGAATAAGACCAAGTGATTTTAATGCAGCTTAAACCTTTGATCTCCTTAAAGTAAAAAGAGTGTCAACCATTAGAACAAGAGTTTTATTGTAAATATAAATATAAATAGTCTCTTCTTACTATTACACTAATAAATTAAATTAGATTATGAAAGCAATAATCAGAAAAGTAGCAATTTAAAAAAATATGTGTCAAATATCTTAGCTTGATGATTGAAATTAAAATTGTGATTTTAGATATCACGTATTGGAGTTCACATTCGAATTCGAAATGAGGTAAGTTAAAGAATTTTTTTATTATTGTAAGTAGTGAACAATTTTTTTAAAAAGAAACAACAATTAAATAACATAGATATGTCAATCGATGATACGTGCAATTAGTTATACTAAATAACAGAATTACGCTTTTAAATTTAATCGAATCACATTGACAAAATTTTAATACTCCTTCCAGTATCGAAAGATTGTCATTTCACTCAAAATTTTATTTTCTCTTTTGTTTGTCATTTTCAAATATCAATGCAAAATTATTACCCTAGTATTAATTAGGAAAGAGATTGAGTATAAATGAAATTACCTAGTATTAATTATAAAATATTAATTAAGAAAAAAGAAAGTTTTATAATTAAATAAAAGGATAATTTAATCATTTTAATAGTATAATAAATATTTATTAGTTTTGATAAAAATTTAAAAATGATAAATTTTTTAATAGTGAAAATTATTTGGATAGTATAATAATTAAGCCATAATAAATTCATATGCATTTAAGATTTGTGAAAATTAATTAGATGGATGCAAGTAACGATAAAGAAGAAAAATGTTAACTGAAGCGATGTATATGAAAAACACATGTCGTAAAGGATTGTAATATTTCTAGAAGCCCACTTTTATCAAACCATACATACATCTCTATTATACCTTCTAGAAGAGTAAGCATCTGGAATATTTCATTTCATATGTCTTATATATTATATATATTAATTCTTTATTTTATTATCATACACTATCCACGAGCCCAACCCCACACAATAAAATAAAAAAAACCCACAAAAGTTCCAATCTTTAAACAATTCAAAGTTCCGAAAAAAAGAAAACATTTCAATTATTGAATATATATATGTGTGTGTAATTGAATATTTATGTGTGTATATATTCATTCTTATGCATGCGTATGCAATCCTTTTTCCACTATCAATTTTCATAATGGAAAATTTCTGGTCTTTTCGTTTCAAAGAAATTGAAACAAACCACTTCTTAGTAGAAGCCTCAGGTGATTCTGATCAGCTTGATTTTGATGATCATAATAATAGTAAATTTGAGCATCATGATCAAGATCAAGATCAAGATTCTTTTCCAGTTAATGGTGATGATGATGCAGAATCATGCAGCTGCGATGCATCTGATTATTACTCTTGTGTTAGCACTGATCATCAGTTTGAAAACTTTGAAGCTCACGAGGAAGAATCTTCTGTGCATCATATTAATGGCAAAAAGAAAGAAAATGAAGATGAGGAAGAAGTAGAGCAGAAGAATAAGCAGAGATGGGAAGAATCAGCGAATTTAAAATCATGTGTTTCTCTTGAATCAACTGATAATGAAATGGAGAAGAACAGACTTTTCTGGGAAACTTGCTTGGCTTCTTGATTTCTTTCCATTTTTTTTTAGTTTTCATTTTACATTTTTAAGTATAATTTTCGCTTCTTCCCATTAATTTGAATAATAGGGGAAGAAGATATGATTAGACATGGATGGCAATCAACCAATTGAACAAAATCCTGGTTTGCTTTTAAATCAATTACAATGGCTCATTTGATTAGTTGGGTTTAATTAAGGCATCTTTTTCTGGTTTTGTAGAAAGAAAGCTTTGTTCTTTAGGAAATAACAAGTGGAAAGAAAAGTATGGTTGCAATTAAATGTGGAAACTTTTTCTTACTAGTGACAGCAATATTCGAAGGTAAATATTAATAAATTATTTAATTTAACTTTTGATTAATCTAGTTTTTTCATTAATTATATTACTTTTGAAAAAAAACGCTAGAGACAAACCTGGCAATAGTACATGTTGATGGCATCAGATTCCATTGGATTCAAATCCGAATTGTAAGAAGAAATTCTATTCAAACATAAGTAGGCTTCCATTTTTTTTTAATCTTTTTTATTTTGGTTTTCTGATAGGCAACTCATTTAACTTAACCAAAAAAGCAACTTCATTTGTCCAGTTTTGTTTCTTAGTTTTGAAGAGAGAAACAATAACTACACAAGTACCGACATATATGCTTGTTGAACTTGATTTTAAGGAAATAGGCTAGTCACATTCTTCTGCATATCCGAATCATACAGACACATGGAATTCAAACTCGCTAAATCGATGAATTCCAGTCTAAGCATGTCATTGTGAAACAAATCAACTTCTTACCAAAAAATACACAATCCAAGTCTTCAGCTTCTTGCTGGAACTTACCCAAAACAAATCCTAAGTTCAGCCCAAAGCTGAACCATGTTTCCATTCTCTAACCTCTACCATGTTACACAAGAGAAATCCTAAGTGCAGTGTTAATCTACATATACTAGATAGTAGTAGCTACATAGAGCGATTTCGAAGAAGAAAAACCAAGTGATACCGCTTCACTAGAGAAGTCATGCATAGGCAAAATGGAGTTGGCTAATTCGTCATCCATCTCAACATCTCCATTGCATTCATATTGTCTTGATGGGATTCTTGTGTCGATTTCTTCCCCTGCTTTGTTCATACTTCCTACAGAATTGTTGGTTACTGAACTCGAGTTTCTGTTTTTGCTCTCTGTGAAGGAGATAGCAGATTCCAATTTGAAACTAGAGCATGCCCTGGGACTTCCACATTCTCTGGGTAAGTTGCTTGGCGTTTGCTCAAACAGAATATTGTCTGTAGTTTTTTTGTCATCAAACTGCCTCAAGAAGGGCTTTTCAATCTCACATAAAGACTCAACTTCACCATCATCATCATTATCTTCTTCTTTTTCTTCTTCACTTGTGGGGATGTAATGGGAATGACCATCGTCATAATCTGAAGGTCCCTGCCTTAGCTCACAGCTGGTGTCCATCTCTCGCTGACTATCAAAATCTTCATCATATTGCTGACTAGATGAATGAGATGACATAGGCGAATACCCTCCTGTGGTAGTTTCATCACGCTCTCTTAATGTTCTCGTTATTAGACTCTTGAGCAAGTTCATTACTCGCACAGCATGCATCAATGCCGTTAATGGATCAGACATCTGATTAATACAAAAGGAAACCAAATCAATGATCATTTAAGATAAATACAAAACATGAACCTTCTGAAATAATTACTCAAAAGCAAAAATGGGCAGGGATGTAGCAAAAATGCACCTGAGTCATGTTTGGAGCGAAAACCATTGCGATGTTTCGTGCATTCATTTTGTTGGAATCTTCTTCCTGGACAACATCAGCCATGAGCTCAATAGCCCAATTAAGCAGAGCTGAATCAGTTGGCTTGAGCTGTTCAACAAGCTCAACACATGCTTCTTCAGTGTTGCATTGGAGGACTTGTTCAGGGGAAAGACCATCAAGGACTCCAGAAGGAAGCTCTCTAAACCAGGCTTTGATAAGGCCAGCCAAACAATGCACATCAATATCTTTAGGCACAATGCCCCGGTTCAGCTGGTCCCTCACATGCTCTTCTTGGCCATTCTCTGGGTTTATGCGAAAAATTCCTTCTGCCTATAACTTAGCACATACGATACAGTTAGACAATTTGTTCAACAATGCACTCATTATTTCAACAAGAGCTTACAAAAATAATACCTTCAGACCTCCCTGTGAGTAAAGCCTCTCCTGCATTAGCAACAGAATAGTAGGAACACTATTCCCTTTCGAATCGTAGGAGCATTGCATGGATTCTGCTGAAACACCAAACACAGTAACACTGCAAATTTGTACGAGGTGAAGATTAAAATCCATTAATTACAAGGCATGCTAGTAGAAAATCAAATCAGTAAATCAATCAGAAAATGGCAGACATCCAATTTGTTGTTTATATTACTTAGTCCAGGTACATAAGATTATTAAACATCGTCCCTTTTACAAATAATCATACAATCCTAAGAGACACCTGATAAAATCCAGCCATACTTGTTATTATTGAGCTACAGTTGAGGGATTATAACTTCATTAGCATATTTAAAACTTTAAATATGAAATGAGGATCTAATTGTGAAGGAGAATAGAAAAAAAGTCCAACAATTAACCAAATTATGTTCCTTGTTCTTAAATAAGGTAGAGAAAACTGGATAGTATCAAAATACAGTTCGTTTTTCACTATTTAACTTCGTAGAGCTAAAATATTGAATGAAACTCTCACAGATAGAAGAAGGATTGGCTATCTACAGCTATTTAGCTCAAGCCCCTAAAAATGGTTAAAAAAATCAACTCATTTTCCATCTCTGAAACACCTTAATTTCTTGGCTAATTGAAAAAATAAACAAATACAAGCAGCTACTTTCTACTCCACAGATCTAATCTTCTGCTTTGCTCTGAGTTCAGACATCGTGAGAAACCCCATAGATCACCAAATTCGGAAGAGTACAAATTTAGCTGACAAATAAAAACTAAGAAAAAAGAGAGAGGAGAATCTGTGGTATTTACCTAGCACTGGGGACTCGACAAGGGATCTCGACTTCGAACTCAACAGGCAAGCCAAGAAATCCGTTAAATCGATCGAAAGTAACATGAGCAATGTGTTGAACATTAGTAGGCCAACCGATCTCCATATTATGAACGCTAATGACATCTTCCCTCTCATCGAAACGACAAGCAACAAACGATTTCCTCATAGCAGCAGCGAGAATGGCAATCATGGAGAACTGATTTTGCTCATCATCATCGCTCTCTTTGGAACATTTGGTTCCCCTAACTTGAATTCCCCCAGCGCAGCCACCTCCTTTGGTCACCATAACAAGGCCAGTCATTATAGTATACTCCTAGTATTGTCTCCAAACAATCAATCAAGGTTCGTTTCTTTCTCTATTAAGGGAATAAGAGAAGAAGAGTAGTGGCATTGAAGAGAAGAGTGAGTTTTGAAGTTGGCGTTCAAACGGCCACTGCTTTCAAAATTTTGAAGAACACTCCACCTTTATCTTTCCTTGTTTGACATTTTTGCCCTTTCTGTTATCTGTTTATTACTGCAATTACCATTGGCATTAATTACAATTATACCTGTTGGCGAACCGTGGTACCCGCCCAGCTCGAATCCTTTTCAACGGGCCGGGTTTGTACACTCATTTTTTAAAAAAGCCCGGCTCTAGCCCGAACCTGTCGAAGCCCGAAAATTTATGGGCCGAGCTTGGTTTTTATATAAATACCCAAACCCTGCCCGAACCAGGCCTGACGAATAATTTTATTTATTTATTATATATTTATACATTAAATTTATAATTATTTAAGTTCTATATTTTATCCTATTAAATTTGCATACTTGATTACAATAAATGTTACTAAATATTAAAGATTTTTTAAGTAAATAATGCAATTATATTAAAAATTTAAACATATTTTGATCTACTTTGTATTATTTTAACTTAGTTTAATAAAAAAATTATACCAAACAAATATTCATGGGCTTAGACCAGGCTTGAGAATGATCTTGTAAACCCGGCCCAAACTCGATCCGAGCTCGAAGTTCTAAAGTATGGGCTTGGGCCGGGCTTGGGTTAGCGTATTTTGTAAAAAAAAACCCGCCAAACCCGGCCCGCCCAACGAATAGGTCTAATTACAATTTGACTACCTTTTATAGTTGCTGCTTCACGGTATGAAACTTGTTTTTCGTTTTTAGAGCAAGTTTACCTATTTTCTTATTTTTTGTTCCTCAAATTCCATTTTGATTGGTTCACGGTGTTTTTTCTACAATCATCTTTTTTACTTTTCATTCCCTAAATTAAATTTACTTCAAAATAATAATATTTTATTATTAAACTAACAAAAAAAATAACAAAACAAAAACTAAAAATTATAAGTATTATTATTTTATTCAATTCTCAAAAAAGTAATAATATTTTATTTAATCCCTTAAAATGTGGAATGAATAATTCCTCATATACGGAGAATCACGTTTTTGGGATATAACATATGAAGAATGGTTAGACTTTACCATTTCTCATTTTCAGGAATTCCAAAAAATGAGAAACTATTGGAATTACCCTTAGGTAAATCGAATGGAAAAATGTGAAGCGTTTACCTAGAACCCGTCGTCAGGATGGAATAGCTATTACTAGCTATCATATAACTCATAGAATGGCTATTCCTCCTCTCGAGAAGGGAATAGCTATTCCATGAGTTGTATGATAGTTCGGAATAGCGATTCTATCCCGACAACGGGCTCCAGTTAAATACTCCACCTTTTTACTTTCATTTTCATTCTATTCTACGGAATAACTATTCCGCTAACCAAACGAGCTCTTAGCGAAACAAAGCTCAACTACTTTCATTAATTTTTAGGCTCATATATATTCATGTCTATAATATTATCACACAAAATAAATATCCAGATATGACTTCGTAGCTACCAAAAAGTTTGGTACTACCAAGATTTTCTAACGAATCTTTGCTGCGAATATCTAAATAAATCAGTCCCTTTGATGATTTAATTGGCACTTTATTTACTAATGAAATCTCTTGCACAATAAATATTTTTAAAGTAATAATGAGAAATATAATGAAAATTTGGGAGTATTTATTGGTAAAGTTTGCAATGTGGCCACTTAAATGTTTAAGTTATTAGAGAATATTATTGTGATATCTCAAAAAAATCACTTGATCATATATGACTTGATTACACTACTAATTTTGCGACAAATACTTGAGATAATGAGATAATCATTTACTTAATGCACATATTCAATTCAGAATTTTCGGTGAGACCATAACCTCGTATTGATACTTAGCACATTAAGTCGATATCTCATTCTTTTGTAATTTAAGATCCTGCTATATCACATGATAAATCTTACTAGTATTTATTAGCATACTATTAGCCTATCGATACTGTTGAGATATTTTTTTATAAATATCAGGTGTAGTTTAATAATTTTATAGTTTTTTTGATTGGGCTTATATTCTCGCACTTATAAATTTTTAAAAAGATAATGGCTAATAAAACATTGTTCCGTTGTGTTTTTGTAGGCAGGGTGATAAAAAAAAGTTGCTATAGTGTCTTTAACAACTTCAACTCCTACATTTTCTGATATATACTAATTATTTGATGATACAATGGATTTGGCAATATGAATAAAAATAAAACAACGTTTTGGGTTGGATATTCAAATAAAAAGAAGAAAGAACCGTTGGAGTTAGAAAGGACAAGTTTGATATTCCAAAAGAAGGATCATCTTGGATTCTAAATTTAGAGTACATTTTCATCAATCCTGATCATTAGATTAAAAATCAATAGATCATATCTAATAATTCTGTTTTGTGAGCTCATTATCAATATTAAATCTGATTCATTAATTTTCAATCCAATGATCAGGATTGATAAAAATGTACTCTAAATTTGGATCCAAAATTTAAAGAATCCTTTACCTTCCAATAACCATGAGCCCTCTTTAGGAGGTTGGCTGGCGTGATTGTTGGGACTTGGGATCTGAATTTTACTTTTCAGTATTATTGGTAAATATCATTTTTAATTCCTGATACTTTCAGTTTTCTTAACTATGCCTCTTATTTACATATTAATTCCTCACTAATGACTCCAACGCTGTGCAACGTTTACAAAAAAATACAAAATGAGAAATATCAACTATAATTTAGAAGTCACATTTTTTTATTTATAATTTGTGTTCAATTTTCAACATTTTCATAAATTTACTTATGTAAGTTAGAAAATTAAAATATTCATTCGGTATGTGTGCATATATATATATATATTGCATAATAAGCAAATAAAAATAAGGTCTAGCTAAGTGGTTAATTATGTGTTTAACGGTGGGTTTGATTTCACGTTCCATTTTCTTTTATTTTTTTATTTTTTGAAAAAATTGGTATCATTTGGACTTACATTATATATAAAAAAATCTCAATTCATCCCAAATATGATTCGAATATAAAAACTCTAAAAATCACAGCTTCAGTCTCAACCACTAGTACAAGACCTCCATCCATTAATTTTTTTATTGAATTGAGAAGAAATAAACTATTGTGTTGCATCAATATTTCATTTTGTAATTCAATTACCTCACACAAAACATAAATTATTAAAACTAACTATTGGAAAGGAGGAAGGTGATTTTGGGTATGATTTTATCTAGGACATTGGATTCTATTACAACAAAATGACAATATTTTGGTTACTTGTAGGTAAACTAACCCACTCCACACGCCCACATGCCTCTTCTTTTCTGTTAAAATATTGTTTCAAGAGTTCAGAATCATACTATATAGTTTAAAATTACCTTAAAATAAACGTTACAGTTTTTTATTAGCATCAGATTTTGTATTTATAAAATGGCAAGTGTTGGAAAATATTACAAATGGATATATTTAGGTTATACAGCGATTTTAAAAGAAATGAAATAAAAAACTGTAACGACAGGAACGGAAATGAAATGGCAGGAAATGATGGTATTAGATGGAAATATAAAGTATTGGATAATATTATATTTGAAAATAAGGGGTCAGTTTTAAATTAAAGTGAGATTGAAAATTACTTCAAACATCCTTTTAAATCAGTGTTTTAAAAATCGGGTCTACGTGGGATTTTTAAGAACACTGCCGCGATTTTGTAAAATCGAGCGGTGTTAGGCGGATGACTGATTTTTCGGCGCCTAGGCAGTCCTAGGCAGCCTAGGTGCCGATTTTTTAATTAAAAAAAGTTAATATTTTAATAAAAAAAATAACATAAAAAAGCGGTGTTTTAAAAATCGAGACCTAGGTGGTGCCGAACACTGCAGCGATTTTTTATTATTTTATATTTTTTTATGTTATTATATATTAAACTGAGTTGTTAATGTTATCATTTTATTGTGTTAGATTATTAGTATTTATATTATAATAATTATTATGTATTATTAAATATTAAAATAATAAAAAAATTGAATATGTCTAACGCTTTTCAAAACACTGCTTTAAATGGATAAGTTTATGACAGAATTAAAAATTACAGGTTAAAATTGTTATATCCATGATCATTCTCCCAAATCCGGCCAATTTGAGAGAAATGAACAATGAAAAAATGTTAAAAATGAAAGAAAATGCAAATTTCCCATTATCTCCAAACTTATCTTTACTTTAGCTCGCATCCCTTACATTCATGTCAAAATCGCCGTCCGAGGCAAGACCCTTAACATCAATTGTTTGAACCTTTCAAGATGAAAGATAAAACAATTATTACTTCGATCATAAAAAATCATACAGAGGCGGTGTTGGGGCTTGTATGAGTTATAGCAAAGCTTTTACTTTGAAGTTAATAAATCGTTTAATTACCGTCGTACTTTTCATAAACATTTCCGATGTAGTATCCAGTGAGCTTTTATTATCAACAAACTATGCATAGAGTAATTTTATTGTGGGATTTATGTTGTTATGCAAATTTTATATACTATTTAAAATTAGAATGTAGTTTTGCATAGGTAAATAATACAAGTATTTTATTTGAAATAACTTTGTTCGGAATTAAACTCACCAATTTCTTCCACTAAATGTATCAAAATAAAATTCAAGCATGCTCTCCTATGTTGGCTGCATGCTGAAAATTTATAATGTAATGATTAAATTTAAGATGCATATTTTTGTGGTGTAAATAGACATAGTAAGTATTTTGCGTTGATCGATTTAATTCAAGTTTCGTCACAGTTAAATTTTTACATATTTTTATAAACGTATTTACTTATTTAATCAAACTCGAATTCGAATGTTCTTTAAAATACACAACTCACAAATATAACTTTTGTAATAGGTGAAAAAATGAAAGTAAAATTTTGTTTATACTACTTCCAGTCTCCTTTGTTTGTCATTCTATACGTTTGATTTTGGTTCCTTATACTAGTTAATAAAAAAAAATTATAATAAAAACATTAATTATCTTAATTTAACATGCAAATATTTTATTGATTTTGAAAAATCTTAAAAGAACAAACTAAAAGAATACTGATTAGAATCAGGTGCAACTTGGCGGCTAAAAAACCGAGCAAGAGAAAGGAGAGGAAGAAAGTGCGTGAAAGGAGCGCATATTTTATAAAATTTGTCCTCATTAGTATTTGGGTTCTTAAAACAAATATCAGGTCCCCACAGTATCCTAGGTAAAGCCAAATCTGCCTGAAAATGGGTTACTATTTGAATTTCAGAATTTGTAACGTACATCTCTCTCTACAGTTTTATTTTATTTTATTGTAATTTTGAAAACCGTTAAGCAACGAAACTTTCACAAAATTTCAATGAACCAGTAACGTTACATGTCAATTTTTGGTTGAAGAGAAAAGAAATAAAAAATTGCATATTTGAAAAGTCGAATTAACCGGATTTTAACGCGTGACATTAATAGGGTTAAGTGATTTATTTTTACCAAGTTAAAGAGGTTGATTGAAACTTTTAAAAATTCGGGATAAACCAGATTTTTATTTCGAAGTTGAGGGGGTGATGTTTTGAAAATTAATTGTTTGTTTCCTTTGCTGGCTGTCCTTTTTTGCTGTCTGTTTTTATTTGTTGGTTGAAATTTGAAATGGCTTTTCCTACTTGTGTAGTTGGGTCGTACTACCCATATAGGAACAGAAATTACGAATGCTGATGTTTCAAAGATCCTACAATATATAGGACTCCCTTGCAATTGATGGGCAATAGAGCCCATAAGGCCCATTATCAGCTATCTTTTCAACATTTATCCTGAGTACTATTTATCAAATACAAATTCACAACACTTTTACATATTCATTTAAATCCTATTTTTATTTACCCAGTCACGTCTTATATAATGTCCAATGTTATCGAAACCGGACTGAACATCGAACCGGTGAAGTAAATGGTTCACTGTTTTGTAGGTTCAATCGTGGTTTAACTATTATTTATATTTTTATATGTAAATATTTAAATAAATATATATAAAATTATGCATTCATTAATCATCAAGTATAAATTATAAATAAATAAATAACTCCTTAAAATTATAGTACAATAAAAAGTAAATATAAAAAGGAATTAATAATAACTATGTAATGCACCAAATTTCTCAATACAATTATGACACATTTAATATGATTAATGATTTTAGAAAAACAATTAAAAATTTTAAATACTAATAAAATTCTGTAAAAACAAGAAATAATTTTTAAACTAATTGATTTTCTACCTTAAAAAATTTAAAATATTAATTATAAAACTGAATAATTTTCATGATAATATAAAATCGGGGTTTGATCGGTTCTTTGGTTTACCGATTTTTTTCGGTTTAAACCGGTCTAGAACCGTTTTATACAAACCCGTTATTTTTATTCAACCGGACGAGATTCATTGCCGGTTTCCAGTTCAACCGTCCGGTCCGGTTTCAATAACAATGATAAGGCCTTCAAATCCTATGATTCTCCGATTACACACGATCTTCTTTGTGTAAGTTTAGATTTACTTTGATTTTTCTGTATCTTCTTCCCTTTTCCTGAACAACTTGATTCTTTGTTGTAGTTGCAGGTGTTCTTCGATTCTGATTTCGTAATTGAATTCTATTTCTCAACTGCTTTTTGGTTTGTTTTCGATTTTTTGTATCTTGGATTTTTATCAAGTTTTGTATCATCGGCTCTTAGACAAGGTTTAAAGACTCAGGCCCTCTTGATCAATAATGGATTTGTTGACATGTCGATTTTGGGGATTTTTTTATCGATATGTATTTCAAGTGTGGCAGGATTACTCATGCTTATAAGGTGTTTAAAGTAATGCTTGACAGAGATATTGTATGAAGAATTAGATTCATTGAACTTTTGTTTGAATTTAGCTAGATTTTTATCATATTTTTTATAATTCTATGAGAAATCAAGTTTTGTCTATTTTTATTAGTTTTCACTCATTCAAGAAACTTATCAACATTTTACTAGTTTTATAACGAATTTCAAACATATTGTGTGTTTTAAACAAACATTTGCAGTTACCTCACATATAATAGAATTCTGTTAAATTTTTTTAGATTCTTTATAATTTTATGAGAAATCCACTTTTGTGCATACTACAAGAAATTTAGCATTTCATGACGGTTTTATTCGATATGCACATGTTTTCATCGTATTAGTAGCTTTATTGTGACAAAATTAACAATTGTCATCATTAATATTATTATATGACAAATATAATGCGTGTCTCTTTTATATAAAATTTTGTCTCCAGTTATATAATTTAAGTGACGACAAAAATACATCATCACTTATAGATTTGGAGGAAAAATAGTTTGGTGGGATATTTTTACCGTGACGAAGAAAACTATTTAGTGAACTTTATCATCATGGTAAATTTTTAATTTTTATGACATTTAATGTTCATCAACATTTGATAAACTTGAATATGACAGATTAAATTTTATCATATAATTTAATTTTATTGATATTATTAAGTTTTTGTCCTATATCTTAATGTAACTATCGTGACAAAATATTTTTAGCTGTCACAATTTTGCTAATTCATGGTGATGGTATATCGTTGTATATAATATATTTACGATGGTTTTTCATATCACAAATCAATGAAAATAACATGACTAATTTTTATTCTATCATATACTTTTATTTTGAAGTGATGATATTTAGATATAGTTATATGTTATTAAGTGTATACGCATGTAAAATGTCATTATAATAACATTAATGA
>CATIWQ010272797.1:0-14624 GCA_949673415.1 Euphorbia schlechtendalii | reverse complement strand
TTAGATGAGTTTACTACTGAGATACCAGCATTGAAGAAGAAAGAGATTCCTCCTTCGGCCAACAATCAAATTCTGAATAACCAAACTCACAATTCAAAGAAGAAAAATTCCTCTAAATAGATGAAAGCGAGCCAGTCCAAGGTGAAAACAGTGTGCAGTTTTTGTGGGAAAGCTGGACATGTCATAGTAATGTGTAGACATAAAAATGGTTATTATGATGAATATGATTGGATGAACATAAGCACTACTAACAAAGGAGGACCCAGCTCAAAAGCATGGGTACCTAAGAAAACTTAACTATTTTGCAGGTGAGCCTTAGATCCGCTGATGACTCTCAAATGTGGTATTTGGATAGAGGATGCTCAAGGCATATGAGAGGAGATGAAAGCCAGTTCATCTCATTGGAACGTAAGAGAAATGGAAGTGTCAGTTTTGGAGACAACCAGAAAGGCAAGATTGTAGGTTGCGGCACTTTTGGCATCTCTCCCTCAATCGAAGAGGTGTCTCTAGTCAAAGGACTGAAGTTCAACCTACTCAGTGTAGCCTAGCTCTGTGACAAAGGCAGGAAGGTTATTTTTGACTCAACAGGATGCTCAGTAATTTACACTAAGACTATCTCAACCATACTCTTTGCTCCTATAACCAATAATGTTTATATGGTTGATTTATCCCCTGGCTCCACTAATGTGTATCTCGTATCTAAGGAGGATAATTATGGCGCAGAAGGTTGGGTCATATCAATATGAACATTCTGTCCAAACTGGCTAAAAAACAATTAGTTGTGGGGTTACCCAGCATTAGTTTTGAAAAGGATAATGTAGAACCCAAGTTAATTAGTACCTAAAAATACTTAAAACATTTTGGAAATAGCAAACCGAATAGGCTAGTGAATTTAATTAGGTACTAAGTATACTCTTAATTAATAAAGCTAACTTGAGTGTTGTGGAAAAATAACTCAATTTACTGTATGAAATTAAGCTACGGCTTAGATAGGAAAAGCTGAGTTCAGCTTTACTCAGTTGAGACCATGCTTAGTACTATGCAGTTTAAGCAATAACTGCTCAGTATGAACTAAGTGTAGCTTTTATTAATTAAAAGCATTTTTCCATGACACTTTGTGAATTAAATGATAGTTGTACTACTAATGGTTTCTGTGAAGAAACAGAATACTCTTTTGAAGCTTTTAAGGTTAAATTATGCAGTAATCAATAGAATATTCACTACAAGTCAAAATGGCTCCACTCCACTAAAGATTGTCGAAATCTTTCCACAAAAGTCTAAGAAGAGTGCACCTCTGTCAACCACCATTCCTTAGTGTCTCCACACGTGTCAGTCCATGTCAGCAACACCAACCAATCAAAATTACACGTTGCATTACACGCATCTCTCTCTCTAAAATAGTATTGCTTGAAGAAAAAAGAGCTTTTACCAATGGAAGATTATCTCGCCTCAACGTTCGAATTTCTATCTCTGAGTATCCTAGAAACTATCTCCAATGGGAAGATTTGAAAGATATGAAGAGAAGAAATATTAAAGAACTACAAAGATGAGAAGTCTACAACGGCTACTTCACAGATCCTCATTTATAAATAGAAAATTGAAGCAGACGTTGAAGTAGTGAGAACACGGTGAATCACCTTGAATTTCCTAAGAGCTAAGTCACTGCAAATCATTCTAGCTTCCCAAAATTTCAAAACCAAGCAACCCGTAAACAATCATTTCTATATCTATTTGTAATAGAGAGAATCAATACTAAGAGATAAAATTGTAAGGATTCAACACTTTATAAGTTGAATTCAGTTCGCTTCATCTCTTCTGCAATCTTGAGAGTCAGTTTGGGAACGGTACCCAAACTAAGTGGTAGTTAGAAAGGAGGAACTTTCTGTAATAGTGTCTACCCAATCTTGAGTGTTAGTTTGGGAAGGTATCCAGGGACTGGAGGTAGGCTAGGGGCTGAACCAGGATAAAATCTTAGGTGTAATAGTTCTAACTCTAAGCGCTTAGCTTCATCAGCTTCTTTCTCATTCATCTCTCACATATTTGCTTGTTAATCCAACTCGTACTGAGAAATCCTCACTCAGTAAGAGGTTGAAGATAAACTATGCCAGCTGATCTAAATAGTTTATACATTTTTATATTGCACTCAGCACTCATATAAAAACTATACTGAGTTAACTTTAAAATGAAAAGATATTAAAAAGTAACCCACTGCTGTTGTTATTAGCTGGTTTACGGACAAACAGATAAACTCTGCTCTGCTTGTTAGCTGGGTAAGCAAGTTAAGAAATAGTTTAGATCTATAAATCATGTAGTAACTAAGCGACCACTAGAGTTGCTACACCAAGACCTCTTCGGCTCAATTCAACAAATGAGTTTGGGTGGTAAGAGATTCACTCTAGTAATTGTAGACGACTTCACGAGATTCACATGGGTAGTCTTGCTGAGTAGTAAAGATGAGACTTATGAATCTTTTGTCAAGCTCAGTAATCGAATAATGAACAAACTAGGAGCTAAAATCCGTAGAATTCAAATTGATCATAGACGTGAGTTCGAGAAATCCCATTTCGAAGAATTTTATTCAATGCATGGCATTGAGCACAACTTCTCTTCTCCTCATACTCCTCAACAAAATGGGGTTGTAGAAAGGAAGAATAGGACCATAGTTGAAATGGCTTGATCCATGGTAAGTGATAACAATCTACCAAAATACTTTTTGGGGAGAAGCTATTAACACAGCATGTTATATCTTGAATCGGGTTTTAATTCGCCCAACTCTTGAGAAAACTCCCTACAATCTCTATTGAAGGTGCAAGCTTAAGATTGGTTCATTTGGCTGTAGATGTTTTATTATTAACACCAAAGAGCAATTACGAAAGTTTGATCCTAAGTCTGGTGAAGGTATCTGTTTAGGATACTCAACTAACAGTAGGGCATATAGAATATATGTTAAGCGAACTGGCCTTTTAGAGGAGTCTATGCATGTAAATTTCGATGTAACTAACATTGCAGAAAGACGTCCGAATGAATAAGACGAGGGAGCTACTCAATTCTCAAACTAACTCAGTACGCCACAAGCTGAGCTACCCAACTCATCTCAGGATACCCTAGCTAAGGAAACCAAAGATGACGATGAAGATCTCTCAATCAACTTTAACAATGGTGAAGATCAACCTCCACCTCAGCATCCAATTATCAATCCTCCAGCAGTTGATCCGAGTCTTCCAAGAGAGATTAGAGCCCATCACAACCATCTGCTTAATAGCATAGTCGATGATGTTCACAATCCAGTAATGACAAGAGGACAACAAGGCCGTATGATGAGTCATCCAACATTCATATCATTGATCGAACCCAAGAAGTTTGAAGATGCAGAAGGAGATGACTATTGGATGATTAAAATGCACGAGTAACTGGATCAGTTTAAACTTAATGATGTCTGGGATCTAGTTCCTAAGATTAAAGGAAAATCAATAATTGACACTAAATGGGTCTTCAAAAACAAGCTTGGTGAAGATGGCACTGTTGTCAGGAATAAGGCTAGACTTGTCACTTAAGGCTACAATCAGTAGGAAGGCATTGACTATGATGAAACCTATGCTCCAGTAGCCAGACTTGAAGCCATTTGAATCCTTTATCCCTTTGCATACAATATGAATTTCAAACTATTTCAAATGGATGTTAAAAGTGCTCTCTTAAATGGATTCATTCAAGAAGAAGTTTATGTTCTCCAGCCTCTAGGATTTGAAGATGCAAAACATCCAGAGCACGTTTTCAAACTGAAGAAAGCCCTCTATAGATTGAAGTAGGCTCCAAGAGCATGGTATGAGAGGCTGACTAATTTCTTAATCAGCAAAGGCTATGAAAGAGGAAAAGTATATACGACTCTGTTTATCAGGTGAAGAAAAGAAGATGTATTACTAGTCCAGATATACGTTGATGATATTATATTTGGAGCAACTGATGAAACAATGTGTAAGGAATTCAGTAAGTAGATGAAGAGTGAGTTCGAAATGTCTATGATGGGAGAATTGAACTTCTTTTTGGGTCTTCAAATCAAACAAACAAAAGATGGCATTTTAATAGGGCCTGTCTAAATACGCAAAAGAAGTTCTGAAGAAATTCGACATGGTAAACTCAAAGTCTATGTCCACTCCCATGGCCATTGACACTATTTTAAGTAAAGATGAGGTTGGAAATCTAGTAGACAGCAAACTCTAAAGAGGAATCATTGGTTCTCTTCTTTACCTAACATCTAGCAGACCAGACATACAGTATGATGTATGCTACTGTGCTTGCTACCAAGCTGATCTAAGAGAATCTCATCTAGCATTTGTGAAGAGGATTCTTATGTATTTGCAAGGGTCAATTGAAGCAGGTCTATGGTATCCCAATAGTTTAGATTTCACTCCTAGGTGATTCATAGATGTAGACTATGGAAGGGATAAGCTGGACAGGAAAAGTACAACAGGAGGATGCCACTTCCTTGGAGAATGTCTTGTCTCTTGGTACAGCAAGAAGCAAACTTCTATTACACTGAGTACAGCTGAAGCTGAGTACAAGGCAGCAGGAAGTTGCGTAGCTCAACTCCTTTGGATAAAACATCAACTGGAAGATTATGGAATTAAGTCAAATTTTCTAGAGGTCATGTGAGACAACAAGAGTTCAATTGATTTATCTAAAAATCCAGTCTAGGATGGGAGAATGAAGCACATCAAAATTAGGCATCACTTCATCAGAGATCATGTGCTATGAGGAGATGTCAAGCTAGAATTTATTCCATCAGATAAACAGCATGCTGACATTTTCACCAAGCCTTTACCAAAGGAATAATTCAATACACTAAGGCAATTGATTGGTATGGGAAATCCTCAATGATGAAGAAGATAGAAATCATCGGAATTTTGGCTAAGTATTGGAAATCAAGTATGTGAGGACACGTGGACAATGCCGTCAAATTTTCTAAGTAATTGTGTGAGTTACTATTCATGTCTAAATTTCAAATTTCTACGCTTTCAAATGACACGAAATAGAATTGGAACAGTCATTGTCTAAACTCACTATTTTACTGAGGTGATTCATTAGATCTTATTCTCAGCATTAATTATCCATCTTAAGCTAGGATTATGATACGTACCCCCTAAAAATGGATTTCTACCTATATAAGATTATCAGTTGAGAGAAGGAAGATTACTTGCTTTGGCGATTTCAAAACCTTTAGAGCATTCAAACCCTTATTCTCATTTCCTCAAATTCTCTCATTTTCTCTAACTTCTCAAATGGAAAGAATAGAGACCACTTAAAATCTCAAGAGCACCACTATGATGAAGATTGTGTTGGATAATCAAGGAAAAATGAAGAAGATTACTTTGAAAGCGGGGAATCCATATCGCTAAAATCTCTTGGGAAGATAAACTAGACTTTGGTCCATTCTATGAGGTTGACTGTGAAGGTTTACTACTGAAAAAGACAATGCACAAAGTTATCAAACAGCAGCGACTCAGTGATTTTCTGAAGATGGAGGGTCCAGCAATCACAAGACTCATGAGAGCCTTCTACACCCATCTATATACTATTAAAGGTTTCAATGATGTCCTGATGATGGAGTGTGCGGGCAAGACAATGCTAATTTGTACCAGGCTCATTGGGAGCATTCTCAACATGCCCAATTCAGGCACTCAGCTTCGGTGGTCTGGTAATGAAGATTCTGTTCTTGTTCATGAAGATTGGGAACTCCCCATAAATTATGTGTCTAGGGAGATTACTGCCAGCGGGATGTCTTGGGAAGCCAGGATGTGTCATGAGCTGGTAGTGAAGTTGTTGCTGCCAAAGACTGGCTTGTTGACTAGCTGCACCTTTTTCGAAAGGTGTGTGGTCTACCATATGGTAGAGGGTAAGAAACTTAATTGGCCAGTGCTGATACTTCATCACCTAACCAGAGTGAGTACCATCTATCACTATGGTTATCTCAAATCTGAGATAATGAGGACAGTGGATGTCGATTTGGGCGAGTTTTTGGGGGAGTCTGGTAGATCAATTCTACTAGTGAAGAAGAAGCTGGAGATGTTTCACTTCAGCAAGTTGACCTACAATCAGTTGCATGCTAGGTACGCCTAGGCATAACAAAAGCGAAAGCAGAAGTGCATACCGATAGTAGTACCTATGGACATCAGCAAGGAGGAGGAAGATCCTTTTGTGGCAGAATTTGAAAATGAATCTAGCTTTGATAATGCTCCTATCTCCACCATCTTTGAGAAGATCTCTGCCACCTCCTCCACATCTCAAAAGGCTGCTTCCTCTAAAACCAAGGGGAAGAGTCCAGCCAAGTCCAATGAAGCTCCTACTCAGCACTAGCGAAGGAAAATGGTTGAAAAACCAGCGTTCAAAGAGAAGCGGAGGCAAAACTGGAAGCTGAGCTAGCTAAGGAGAAAGAGGATGAAGTGGAGGTCAATGAATATTTGCATTAATGAAAGCACAAATTGGTAGTCTCAAACTCTACTGAGGTATAGGACGAGGCTAAGAAATCAAGGGAAAGGACCAGGATGTATCCGATGCAGTTGAGAACTTGGAAGGATTATTTGCCAATATGAAGGGCACTCAGAGTAAGCGCTCCTCCACCACAAGGCTACTACCTAGAAATATACAGGTGGTGAGAAGCAAGGAAGGTGCTGGGGACTCCATCAATCTCATTGTTGAGGAATCTGATCCTCAAGAACCTAGCATCCCCACACCTAGTTTCACTCCTGTTGAGGAATCTACTCCTCATCTTTAGCAACCTCAGGCTGATCCATCCTTGGATCAAACGGCTAACCTAGAGGTAAATAAAATTCCTACCCCTTCTCCTTCTTTTGTAAATCCTTCACCTATAAATTCTATCAACCCCTCAGGATCTACTCCTATAGATCCTGACACATAGAAAATATCTACTTCTTCTTCCTACTCCTCATCTAAGAAATCACCAATCACCCATATCTCTTCACCCTCTGAAAATCAAGATCCTTTTCCCTCTCCAGTACATAACACTGCAACTTCATCTCCTATGCATTCTCACTAAATTCCTTCTCAAGCCATTATACCTTCTATTTCTCTCAAACCAACCCCTTCTTCTGTAAATAAACCTACCACTTCTTCAAACCCATCCACCACCCCCTTAACCCATCTAGTTAGGGAAGTTCCCAATACTGAGAACTACGCTCAGCAGGAAAACGCAAGTGATCAGGCTACTAAGGCAAATTTTACAACCTATAAAGCACTTGAATCCAGCAAAAAGTTAGAAATGGCTGATATGTCTTTCCTCACTCAGATCCGTGAGTTAGCTAGAAAGTAATTTCTAGTACTCAGGACTGATGCTGAGTTAGATGGAGTAGTAAGCAAAATGCTACTAACTCAAGAATTGAAGGACTTATCTTCTAAGCCCATGGCAAAATTGCCTGAATTCAAACAGCACACAAGTGTTCCTAGTGATTCTCTTTACTTTGAGGAGTTTGAGAGAATCCAGGGCAGCCTGTTGGTTATTCAAAATCACTTGGAAAAAGAGAGTGCCAAAAGCTTAGTTGATAAGATGGTTTTGATTCTAAACGGGTTAATGGAGTCTGCAGGCCATCTTGGGGCAGTTACTGCATCTATCCCCACGTCTTCTGTGTTAGCAAACGCTGTCGCATGAAAGATAAAGGGTAGTGTGGATGCTTCTACTGAGCAGTTGAGTCTCTTGAGTACCAACATGGCTACTCAAGTGACATAGATTCATGAACTTGAAAAGGAACAAGCCAAAATAAAGAGGTTTAAAGATCACAAGATTGAAGACCTCACCAAATAGGTGATAACTACCAAGGACATCAGCCTCAGCATTGCGAAGCTTGTGGAGAAAGAGTCTAAGCTCCTACTTGTTCAAGATAAAAAGCAAGACCTAGTCTTGAAGCTGTTGGAGAACATCTCTTCCAAGTTAGATAAGGTCCCTGTCAGTAATCTGGAATCTCTCAGTAACAAAATGGACACAATTCAAAGGGAGATCACAGATCACATCATGGACAAAGTTGCTTCTTCACAAAATTTCTTATTTTCACGATGGGAAAAATCTTTCCTGACATGCCTAAGCTCAGTAGGCCTCCAAGCGAGCCTATTTGCCCAAAGATTGGATTTTCAGTTCACGCCAAGCTTGATGAGATAAAATCCAAAGTATATCATATGCCGCAGAAGATTGATGCCCTATTAAGACTGGGAGAGATGGATGGCAAGGACATAGAATTCACTTCCAAAAATGTAGCCGCCATTTGCCCAAAAATCTGTGATATTGAATCAAAGCTGAAGATTGAACTGATAGCAACGGACTTTTGGGGCTTACAACAGTGTTTTCAACAGTTCACGAGTCAGGGCTTTGACCAGATTGCCCATCTCTCCAGGTGTCATCATCTACTGTTGAGTGAGCTAAACAATCAAGATTTCCTCTCGATCAAGGGCAAGGAGCAACTCAACCAAGAGATTTCCCCTGCAATCATTGGCCAGCAAGAAAGCTTCCAAGATGCTCTCGATGCCTTTAATGTCTGCCTAGATCAAATTGTTCAAGGCCAGATAGCAAAGGGGGAGAAAGTAGCTAAAGATGCTATCAGAATGGCAAACCTTAACAAGGGATCTCTTCCAAGGCACAGGGATCCACAGCAAAGATTAAGAGTAAATCAGGACAAGCCAAGGCAGCATGGATCTTCTTCTTCCTCAACTCATAAGCATTAGGCTAGTTCCAAGTAGTGGAATGAAAACTTGTAATATGACTTTATATAATCTTAGTTCAGGACATATATTATGTACTGACTAAGTTCCTTATATTAATAAAATACAAGTTTTTCACCTCAAGTTAAGGTCTTCTTAACTTCTATAACTAAGTATATTTTATGCGGTATATCTAACATATCTATGCAGGAAAATATATGAGAAACTGAAGATAAGCCAAAGAAAGATGAAATCCCAAATCAAAGAAGAAATCCTCTAAGTATGGGGGAGTGAGCTGCTTGAAGAAAAGATTCAGTCAACATGGGGGAGCTTAAGCTGATCAAGGAAAGTCACTCAATGAAAGGAGCTCTTACTTTGCTTTCAGGTAATCTGATAACTCTAAACTATATCAATTATCTTCTTCTACCATTTAGTTTGCTATATGTCCAAAATGGGGGAGATTCTAGAACCCAAGTTAATAGTACCTCACATTACTCAAAAGTTTCGGTGATAACAATCAATATGGGATAGTAAAAGTTAATTGAACACTAAGAATACTTTTACTTAGTGTAGGAAAAGACAAATTTGTGCTGAGTAATATATAGTTTAAGTTATCATCACTCAGCTCATGCTGAGTTACAATATTACTTATCCAAAAGTAATAGTTTTTGCGGTGCTGATTATTACCATGACACGTATGCTACTAACACTGTCTGTGAAGGAACAGAATATTCCATGGTTATTTTTCAGGAGAAAAAGATGTTGGAATTAATAAAGATTCCTATGGTCCTCACAACATTAAACGTGGGAGTACAAAGTGTCAAAAATTCCTCATTAAAATCAAAGAATAAGGAATAATCCCGTGAAATGAGTCGAGTATCAAAGATCTCCGTGCACATCTCGCAATGTTATCAAAATCATCCAATGGAAAGATGCCACGTTGCTGAAGCTCAAATCTCTCAAAGATCTAGATTGCTTGAAGAAAAACTAAAATCGAAAAGGGAAACAAATCACACCACAATGTTCAATTCTTATTTCTAAATGTCCTAAAATCTATCTCCAATGGGAAAATTTGAAAGATTAATTAAAATGAGAAATTGAAGATCTGCGTTATCCTCAAAGTTTGCAACGGCTACTTCTCAGAGATTTACAGTATAAATAAAAGACTGAAGCAGACATTCAAACTTGGTGAATCACCTTGAATTTCCTAAGAGCAAAACCTTGTGAAAATCTTCTCTGCTTTTTCAAGAAATTCACTAGCAAGCAATAAGCAAACAATCAATAGATCTATCAGTTTGTAATAGAGAGAATCACTCATAGGATTAAACTTATAAGCATTCAACGTATTATAAGTTGAATTCAGTTTGCTATATTATATTTATGTTGAGTGTTAGTTTGGGAAGGGTACGCAAATTGAGTTTGAGCGGTAGTTAGAAAGGAGGAACTTTCATTAATAGAGTCTACTCACTGTAAAGGCTTCTCCGCCTATTAAAGGAACGAACCACTAATGGATTAAAGCTCGAAGACGGTATCCGAGGACTTGAGGTAGCTTAGGGGCGAACCAGGATAAAATCTCAGGTGTAATCGTTCTAACTCTAAGCGATTAGCTTCATCAACTTCTTGCTCATTCATCTCTCTCATATCATTTATTTACTTGTTCTCCAACTCACACTGAGTAATCTTTACTCAGTTAAAGGATGAAGATAAACTATGCCAGCTAAGCTGAGCAGTTTATATGTTTTTTATATCGCACTCAGCACGTATATAAAAACCATACTAAGTTCACTTTAATTGAAAAAGGTCTAAAAAGTAACCCAATTTATGCATTCACTCCCCCTCTGCTATTATTATCAGCTAGTTTACGGACCAGCACATAACTTGGCGAAATAAAAATTTATAAATCTTAAAATGTAACCAAGATTCACATTCACCCCCCTCTGCTATTGTTTACAAGTCATGTAAGGATCAAAAGGTGGTACCAGAGTAGTTGCTCAACTATTAGACTAACCATCTTTGAGTCAAAATCCATAAATGGCTTACAACAACTACGGAATCGATTCCGATCAGGAAGTTCTCCTTAAAGAGGGAATGTCTGTTACAAGACCACCTTTGTTTGATGGTAATCCTATACTTTCTTGAAAAATTTCATCCAGTCTCAAAGCATGCAGGCTTGGCTAGCTATCGAGCTTAGGCCCAGAGTTCCCATAGTTGTGAGGAATAGAGTGCATGTTCCCGTAGATCCAGAGGACTACGATGACGTTGACCTGAGGCTTCTTAAAGAGAATGCCGCAGCGATTAACTACTTACACTATGTGTCAGCTCTTACTGAGTTCAACAAGGTCTCAAGATGCGAGATAGCACAGGAAATCCGGAAGAAGCTAGAGATTACCTATGAGGGGACTGACAAGGTCAAGGAGTCAAAGATTAATCTCATGCTGAGGTAGTATGAGATGCTCTCCATGGGTGCCACTGAGGGTATTCAAAGCTTGAATACCAGGCTCATTAACATCATTAATGAACTGAAGAGATTGGGGAAGGAGTTCACTGAAGAGGAGCTCGTAAAGAAGATTTTGCGCACTCTTACTCTAGAGTGGGACACCAAGAAGAGCGCCATCAAGGATGCTCATGACCTGAAGACCTACAGCTATGATGAGTTGATAGGCACCATGCTGACTCATGAGATGTCTCTGAGGAAGTACTCTGATGACTCCAAGAGGAGTCGAGGCAAGGACAGAGAGGGTAAAGCCATTATCTTGAAAACTGATTCATCTGATGAGTCAACCAGCTACAACTCTGATGAGCAAATGGCCCTTTTGACCAGGCATTTCAAACGCTTCATTAAGAAGGATGGGAATTTCAACAAGAAGAAGTTTCCAGCTAAAACCAAGTCAACTCATCACCGGCGAGGAGCTGAGGAAGGACCCAAGAAAGAGCACAGCAAAGATATCAAATGCTTTGGCTGTGGAGAGAAACACCATATCCAGTCTAGTTCTCCTAAGGCAAAGAAGGATAGATTTAAGAAGAGGTTCTCCAAGAAGAATGAGGCACTTGCCACCACTTGGAGCGATTCAGAAGAATCCTCGTAATCTGATGAGGAAGCAACTGATTCGGCTAACCTCTGTCTTATGGCCATTGAAGATCAAAGGGGCAAAGGCTCAGCATCTACCTCTGGTAGAGATCAATCAGCTGCTAATTCTGAAGTAAAGCGTAACAAGGGAAAGGCTCCTGAAGAAGAGGTACATCCTGAAATTCCCTTATCTATGGAAGAATTTGCCCAGGCTCTCTTTGATGTTATGAAATTGACTAACAAGTCGATAAAGAACATCAAGGAGCTAGTGAGGAGAAGTGAAGATTTAGAAGACAATGTTACTTCCTTATCTCTTGATATCCGCTTTCTTAAAAAAAGCTGAGTATCAAGACTGTATTAATAGCAAGCTCACTAAAAAATTAGATGAGCTAAGTGTTGAGGTAACCACTTTGAAGAAGAAGCAAGATCCTCCTCCAACCAATAGTCAACCTCTGAATAACCAAAGTCGCAATTCTAGAGGAAGAATTCCTCTAAAAAGAATAAAGCAAGCCAGCCCAAAGCAAAAATGGCGTGTGGTATTTGCGGAAAAGCTGGACATGCCACAGTTATGTGTAGGCATAAAATGGTTATTATGATGAGTACGGCTGGTCAAATTTAAGCACTACTAACGAGGGAGGACCCAGCTCAAAAGCATGGGTACCTAAGAAAATATTATTATTTTACAGGTGAGCCTTAGATTCGTTGATAACTCTAGAATGTGGTATTTGGATAGTGGATACTCAAGGCATATGATGGAAGATGAAAGCTAATTCATCTCATTGGAGCACAAAAGAAATGGAAGGGTCAGTTTTGGAGATAACCAGAAAGGTAGGAATGTGGGTTGTGGCACTGTCGGTGTTCTCCTTCAATCAAAGAGCTTTCTCTAGTCAAAGGTCTAAAGTTCAACTTGCTTAGTGTAGCCAAGCTATGTGAAAAGGCAGAAAGGTTACATTCGACTCAGTAGGATGTTCAGTGATTGGCTATAAGACTAATTCTGCTATTCTCTTTGCTCCTCGAATCAATAACGTATATTTGATTTTTTATCCCCTGGCTCCACTAATTTGTGTCTTGTATCTAAGGAGGATAATTCGTGGCTTTGGCACAGAAGGTTGGGTCATATAAATATGAACATTCTGTCCAAACTGGCCAAAAAGCAATTAGTTAGGGTTTACCCAGCATCAGCTTTGAAAAGGATAAACTATGCTCTGCTTGCCAACTAGGTAAGCAAGTTAAGAAATCTTTTGAGTAAATTAATCATGTAGTAACTAAGTGATCATTGGAGCTCCTCCACCTAGATCTTTTTGGCCTAGTTTAGCCAATGAGCATGGGTGGTAAGAGATTTTCGTTGGTGGTTATGGATGACTTCACGAGATTCACTTGGGTAGTCTTGCTGAGTAGCAAAGACAAGACATATGAATCTTTTGTCAAGCTTAGTAACAGGATAATGAATGAAATAGGAACTAAAATCATTAGAATCCGAAGTGATCATGGACGTGAATTCAAGAACTTCAATTTAGAAGAATTCTGTTCAACACATGGTATTGACCACAACTTCTCTTCTCCTTATATTCCTCAACAAAAAAGGCTGTAGAAAGGAAGAACAAAACCATAGTTGAAATGGCTCGATCCTTGCTGAGTGGGAGAAGTTGTTAACACAGCCTGTTATATCTTGAATCGGGTTTTAATCCCCCCCAATTCTTGAGGAGACACCCTATAAAATTTAGCAAGGGTGCAATCCTAAGATTGGTCATCTCAAATCTTTTGGCTGTAGGTGCTTTATTCTTAACACCAAGGAGCAATTAGGGAAGTTTGATCCTACGTCTAATGAAGGTATCTTTCTGGGATACTCAACTAATAACAGGGCATATAGAATATATGTCAAAAGAGCTGGCCTATTAGAGGAGTATATGCATGTAGATTTCGATAACACTAACATTACGGATAGATGTCCATCTGATGATGAAGAAAGAGTACCCCAGCAAGCAAATCCACTCAACATGCCACCTTCTGTGCTATCTAACCCAACGTAAGAACCTGAAGCTAAGCAAGTCAAAGATGATGATGATCTTTCAATCAACTTCAACTATGGCGAAGATTAACCTCCACCTTAGCAACCCATTGTCAATCCACCAGCAGTTGATTTAAGTCTTCCAAGAGAGATTAGATTTCATCACAACCATCCGCTTAACAACATTGTTGAAGATGTTCATAATCCAGTGATGACACGAGGTTAAATTAGTAGGATGATGAGTTATCCAACCTTCATATCATTGATCGAACCCAAGAAGTTTGAAGATGCGAAAGGAGATGATTATTGGATGATCGTAATGCAAGAGGAGCTGGATCAGTTTAAGCGTAATGATGTTTGGGATCTAGTTCCTAAGCTTAAAAGGGAAATTAATCATTGGAACCAAATTTTTTTCAAGAACAAGCTAGATGAAGATGATTCTATTATCAAGAACAAAGCTAGGCTTGTTGCGCAAGGCTACAATGAGCAAGAAGTCATTGATTATAATGAGACTTATGCTCCTGTAGCCCGGTATGAAGCAATTCAAATCCTATGTGTTTTTGCATATCTTATTTACTTCAAATTATTTCAAACGGATGTTAAGAGTGCATTCCTTAATGGATTCATTCAAGAAGAAGTCTATGTTCACCAACCTCCTGGCTTTGAAGATCTAAAGAATCCTGAGCATGTCTTTGAATTGAAGAAAGCTCTCTTTGGATTGAAGCAAGCTCTTAGAGCTTGGTATAAGAGGCTAACCAATTTCTTCAGGAAAGGCTATGAAAGAGGTAAAGTAGATATGACTCTATTTATCAGGAAAAGAAAGGAAGATGTGTTGCTAGTCCAAATATA
>CATIWQ010272796.1:0-23957 GCA_949673415.1 Euphorbia schlechtendalii | reverse complement strand
TAATGAAACCCGGATCCGGACCCGGATCCGTATTTAAATATTAATTGTATTTTTTTTATTTATTATTTACCTCGAAAATATTGGATAATTAATATTATTTGATATCCACGTAAATCCAATTGCATGAACATAATTAAATGAGCATGTAAAATATTTAAAATAAGGTGAAATGTACAAAAATAAAAGTTGAAACTAAAAATTTGATGTTAATTACATGAACCCGTTTTGAACCCGGATGCGTGGGATCCGTGGGATCCGGATCCGGAAATTATGGACCAGCCGGATCCGGGTCGGATCCGGGTCCAGTATATGAAAACGGATCCGGGCGGATCTGGTCCGTTGCCATCCTTAGTCATAAATGAGGAAGAGAGAGACCGAAAACAATTGCATGGAGGAGGAAGAAAGGGATGGAAAAGGATCACATGAAGGAGGAAGAGAGGAACCTGATTATTTGATTATGTTTGATTATTGAATGAAAATGTATATTACTTCTAATTAATGAACCTAAATTATAAATAGGTATACAGAGAATCTATATAATTTTGGAAAATAGCCGTATTTTATAATACCCTTTAATATATTTTTGTTGGATTATAATGCATGCCCAGGTTTTTATTGAATTTGCATCTCACATATACTGGTGTTTTATTATTCCATTTTAATCTTTCACCGATATATTCACATTCCACTTCTTTAACTGCATATTCAATTAGAAAAAAGCAGACAATTATTCCAGTTATATAAGTATTATACAATGTATTTGTTTCTAAGAAAAGGTCTAATACATAAATACCTCCATGAACCTGTAATTAAATATTTTTTACACCTGGAATTTTTAAAAATTCTGAATTATCTCATGAATTTGTTAAAAAAAAAATCAAATAAACCTCTGAACTTGTAAGAATTGATCATTTTGCACAAAAAACCTACATCAATTAAACAATACACCTAACCATACTTTTTTTACTATAATAATATCTCACAATACTGAGAGATCATAAAAATTTTACCACAAGAATAAAAAAACAAAACATTCAAAAAAAAAAATGTTTCTTCTTCCCGAGGATATATGTAAATAATAAAATAACGAAAATAAACACTGACATATATTTTCTTAACTAACCATCTAATATTTTTTTGAAGATACATAATCATAAGAATATTTGTATACACTATGATCCCGTTTGTTTGTAGAAAAATATTGTGCAAGAGAAAATGTTGTGCAAAGGAAAATATTATGCAGGAAAATAAAATATTTTCCTATGATTGGCTACACCACTGTAAAATATTTTCTGATGTTTGTTTACAATTCTGAAAAATATTTTCCAACCACAAATTTAACTATACAAAATCCTAGTTTAATTTATATATATATATATATATATATATATGTGTGTGTGTGTGTGTGTGTGTGTGTGTGTGTGTGTGTGTGTGTGTGTGTGTGTGTGAGAAATATAGCATAATAATTATTATATAAAAATTAAATTATATTATGTATGAATTACATTTTTATATAAAATAAATGTAGATGGAGGAGATGAATTTGGTGGTGATGGTGGAGGTAGTGGTGTTGGAGGGGGTGGAGGAAGTGGTGATAATATAGGTAGAGGAAGTGATGGTGGTGACGGTAACAGTGTTTGAGGAAAAAGTGGATGTCCTGGTGTGGGTGATAGTGGAGGAAGTGGTGGTGATGATGGCGACGGTGAATGAAGGAGGTGGTGGTGATCATGATTGAGATAATAGAGGTGGAGGAAGTAATGGATGTATTGGCGTGGGTGGAAGAAATAATGGTGCTGATAATGAAGGAAGTGGTGGTTTTCGGGTGAAGGTGGTTGGATGGAGGAGATGGTGGTGATGGTGACGATAGCGGTAGAGAGATGGAGATAGTGATGGATATGCTGGTGTTGGTGGAAGAAATGAAAGTGGTAATAGTGAGGAGGTGAAGTAGAAAAATAAGGGAAAATGTTTTCCCTTTTTTTTTTTGAAAACATTTTCCATTATTTACACTATATTTTCATGTAGTTGCACAATATTTTCCTTTGACTTATTTTCCAAATCAAACAAACGCAGGAAAATTCGAAAAATATTTTCCTGCACAAAATTTTCTGGAAACAAATGAGCCCTATAATATTTTCTTAACAAACCATCTAATATTTTTTTGAAGATACGTAATCATAAAAATATTTGTGTACACTATAATATCAACTAATTTTGGAAATTAAAAAAACAATCTTTCTTAAAAAGAGTATGTTTATTGTCAAAGATCAATTAATATTTGATCCAAATGTGGATGGAGTCCAATCCACTTTTAAAATATCAAAATTGAAATATGTAACGGTTAATCTATGTTTAAAGTTATAAAATAAAAAAATCGGTGCATATTGCTCCAATAAAAAGTTAAAAAATGAGAACTAGAAAAAAAAAAAAAGGAAATTCGTAATGTTTATCACCTGACATCAAATTGTTGATAATGTATTAAAAATTAGGTATTTTCACAATAGCATTCACAATCTCATTAAAAGTTAGTAAAATAGGACATTTTAAATATTTTCTACAATGGCTATATTTAATATATCCTCTTAATTTCATAAAAACATAAAAGATACACATACTATAGTGCATTGCAATTACTCTAATTACAAATCATTATTCAACATTCCATTTTTCAAGCAATTATCATTATTGCTATTTATCAGCTAGGGTGTTACTATATAAATTTAATCTCCACATGTTTGAAAAAGATAATATCCCCACTTCTCGATTAAAAGGAAAAAAATTGAGTATTATTGTCTTCCAAAAATAAGTAAAGAAAAAAAAGAAGAGATTAAAGTTTCTACTTTCTAGACTCTATCTACGGTCGTCAATGCACCGTTACGCTTAAGATGTAAGGGTATTACCCACAGCGCTGTCTTCTCCTAACTTATTTTTTCATAATAATAACATTTTGGTAAAAAAGGAAACTCCCGTATTCCACCAATATGACCGACTCCGACGCCGGCTCCGTTCTATCCCATGAACATGGTTCAGCTCCCGTAGAGTCAAATCCACAGCAGCAACAAGAACCGAGGACTCACAGCAGCAGTGGTATTTCCCTAAGCATTTGGCCCCCTTCGCAGCGCACTCGCGATGCCGTCGTTAACCGCCTAATCGAGACCCTGTCTTCCCCCTCTGTCCTCTCCAAACGGTATGGCACTATCTCCCACGACGAGGCTGAGACTGCTGCCCGTCGAATTGAGGATGAGGCATTTGATTTCGCTAACCGTGCCACCGAGGATGACGGCCTTGAGATCCTTCAGAAGTATTCTAAAGAGATTAGCAAACGGATGCTCGAAACTGTTAAGGCTCGCCCTAAGTCGGAATCTGCTGTGAATAATGGTGCACCGGGGACTCCGACGCCTGACGCGGCGCCGGTCGATGCAACCGATGAGGAAGTTGCAAGTCCCGTTGAGGCGGAGGCTTGATCTTGTTAGGGCTTCTTAGCGCCACATTGGTATGTCATAGGAATTTTTTTGTGGAGTCTTTACGTTGAGAGTTGCTTGTACTAAATTATGGTTTTCTCTGATTATAATTTTATGACGTTATTGTGGGGTTTGTTTCCAATTTCAAATTCATATAATATTGTTTGCTATTTGTGTTTACCGCTATAATTTATATTTATCTCTGGCTTCTGTATGTTGTTCTTTTTTCTATTTTGGTCTTAGTTTCTTCATTCCATGAAAATTGAGCTCTGCAGTTTGTTATGCTAAGAATCATGAAGTGTACAACGAAATGTGATGGAAATTTTGAGCCATTGAATAAGTTGAGAAAAATCTGGGTATAAAGATAACTGACAAAATTGAACTTGCCTCGCATTATAGTCAGTCTTCTTGTTTGCCTCAAAATATAGCTCTCATCCATGCATATTTTTGGGCGCTCCTATATGTACTAGACACAGATAAGAATCACGTTAGGCTGTTTGGAGATAAGGCAGAATGGAACTCGCCTCACTTTATGTTGGGTTTCTATCTATGTGATAGTATAGTATGTTAGCCTTTTATAATGTTAGGCCAAATGCATCAACACCCCCTCAACTTGGTAACAAAAGCCTGGTGCCACCCTTAACTTTCGGAAGTTCCAATCAACCCCCTCAACTTGCAAAAGTGAACCACTTAGCCCCCTCAACGTTACGTGTCAAAATCTGGTTGGTTTGACTTTTTTTCAAATATGCAAATTTTTTTATTTTTCTTATTCCAACCAGATTTTGACACGTGGCATTGAGGGGGTAAACTGGTGCATTTTTGCCAAGTTGAGGGGGTTGATTGGAACTTTTGAAAGTTCGCATCAGACTTTTGTTGCCAAGTTGAGGGTGGTGTTGATGTATTTGGCCAACTATTTATGCTCTGAAGTTCATTGCATCAGTATCAATACTCACTCTCCTTGTATGCCTCACTTTAGCACTCGTCAATATTTTTTTGTGCTTCTGTCTGTAATATGTACTATACACATGGATTAGATTCATGTTAGGCTGACTTTATATGATTCTTATTGGGATATCTTATCCTTTTATGAATCCTAGAATGTACTAGAGTGCGGTTATACAGAAATATGTTGGGAAACATGACTGTTTATGAAGTATTTATGGTCATTTGTACTTATAAGTTTGCTTGGTTAGGAATATTAACGGTCATTCATTTACATTTTATTGTTTAGGAAGACTAAATGCTAATGAAGTCTAACTTTTTAATATGTTTTTATTGACATAAACGTAAGATTGATAAAGCAATGGAAGTGGAACTGGAACCTATGGTCAGCTCATGAACAACATCATTTTTAAAATGATGTAACTGCTCGACATCTTTAACAATAATCATCCTGCTTGTAGATAAGTTTCAATGCCAAATGACAGTCGCAATTATAGCATATTAGGTTTCTTACGTGTCTGCGAGTTTCTTGTACATTACAATTCAGATATCATGCCATTATCGAGTCGACACGGTTACGACCATTGTGTTGAATATTCCCAGTATCACTGGGGATATCTATTTTGTTCTTTTACTAATTAAGGGGTACAAAAACAGCATCTATTTGCCTTTTCCTCTACGGTGTGGCAGCTTATCTTTCTTGAATGTTAACTCACTTAAAGAAAAAAATGAGTTCCTCTATCATTTATCTATTGGCTGTATTTCATGTCATTTTATTGGGAAAAGTACATATAAATAAAATCGTGTAGTTTGACTTGTTTGTGAATTGATTATCCAATATAATCCTCTTCTTTGCTCAGTTATTGTGCTTTTTGTGTATATATGCTTGACTAGCATGTGGCATTTGATAGAGCTTCATGGCACCGAAAGATCCATTTAGCTGACCCCACCTAGCGTGAGATTAAATCTTGGTTGATTGATTGATTTTACTCGATAGAACATTTTTAATGTTATGATTGTTTGGGTGACATGTGGAACTGCATTAAGGTTGTATCCAGGAATTTCTGCTATGTCCCTTGCAACTTTTGCTGCATTGTTTTTGCTGTATCTGTTGTATGATATTACCACTGTAAAGAAAGAAAAAACAAGTCAGATTCTGAGGAGAGATTTTATGTGCCCTAGTGTTGTTGAACATTTGTAAGAAAAGGCTGTTTCAGATTAAATAATATAATCTAGTAAACACGCATCCCTACATATTTAAACATGTGTATGAAGTTATGAATTATAATAAGAATCACAATTTCGCTACACACTCTCGCACGCACATATACTACTATATAATTGCTTGCGTATATGAATGATTTAGTTTATAAATATTGGTTTATTAAATGAGGCGTCACCTTAATATAAGGCTGAAGCGCTTGCCTAAGGGCTGTTGAAGTGCTTCGGCATTGACTCGGGAGCTTTTGACAAACACTGGTGTGCCCTATCCACTAAACAGACACTCTTGCCTAAATATAGATAGATGCTATTCTTTTGTGGCTATTATATATCTATCAGCTACTAGCTGCTGATAAGAAATATTTTCTTTGCTGTTTTTGTATTAGAGAAAAATTTGTCTTGTGTTATTTTCATGAATAGATTTGAGAATGTTGAATTTTAATATTGAACAAGCTACCTCCTTTAGTCCTTGCTTTTTTCTTTTGAGAAAAAACCCACTTAAGTAACATAAACATGTCTCCTTGTTGCTCTTTTTCTTTTCTGGGTGCTGTTCCTTTTGTGGGGGGCTTTAGTTTTTGTTTACTGGTCCTGATGTCGTGGATTTATCAACAAAAATGCCTTGTAGACATCAGCATTCTTTAACACTCAGCAGTGAGTGGTGGAAATCCTTATATTGGTAACATGGCATTGTAAAAGAAATCTGTTTGTCTAATTATTTTTATGCTACTTAAATTACTTCTTTGTTATTTTTCTCTTTTAAGTTTCATTATAATGGCTACCAAAAACGGACTAGCATCTGATTGGTCTGTCACCTGTGTGGTGCTGGGTTTCGTATGGGTAGTGTTTAGATTATGAAACGACTAGCAAAATAATTCTGTGCAATAATGTATTGCTGTTCTTTACATAATCAATACACGTATGCTGACATATTTTCTGGTAGATTGTGCCTTAATTGGCAACATTTTGTACAATCTTTGTTGCATTAATGGTGAGCTCTACTGTTTTCTTAGTAAGTTTACAGTGTTTAATTTTGATGCATGCGAGCGAAACACCTGTTGCTATAAATAATACTTGAAATACTTTAGTATTGTTATGATCGCTGAAGCTTGATTACAATAGCATTAATATAAATACTAGGCAGTTTTGTTTTTTGTATTCTACTTGTGAATAGGAGCGTACACAATTTGTTTTCTGGGAGAGAGTATACAATCGATTCTTTGGCAAAATGTTTTTGTAGGCTGAAGTGAGAACCTCTTGGTTTTCTGTTAGGACATTGTCTTATTTATATATTTCCCATCTGCTACGTATCAGGTTTAATCATACTAATAATTATTATTCTATTATCTAATTCAGTTTTTTAATGTTATTTTTAACGGGCTAAATTTTTCCATGTTCTTGATTGTGAGCAGCTATAGGTTTAATTTTTCTGGCATTCTTTGTAATCAATCTAGCTTTTAATGGCTTGAATCTGCCACTGTTAGCTTGCATTCTGTTTATTTATCATCAGCCATAACATTAACATCTTATAATTCTGGCGTTCATGGTAATATGGATTAGAGATTAGAGGAATTGATGTAATATCGTTTCTATTTTGTTCATGTGCTTTGTTGTGGAGTGATTATCTACTTAATGTCAGCTATTTGCTCAATTTTTTTTTAGAAGTGTCCCGCAACTACATTAAAAAATGATTTTGGAGCTAATAATATTAAATTGAGGAGTTTGTACTAATGTGTTATTAGCTGAGGAAAGTCTAGATCGAAGTCATTTTAACAATCCCTAACTAGCTTGTTTTCATATCAACCACAATAATACAACTCTTGTTATCTCGAAACCACATTGTATCTGGTTTATATTGCATGTTAAGAGTGATAAAAGGCTGATCCGGATTAGATAGAATATTCTTATATAAAAAGTAACTGTGCAAGTTGAGGAAGCAGGGTTACAAGTTGGATGCTTTAAGGCTGATCTTTTGTTAATTGTCATTTTGCTAATATTTGATTATCCTCTCAGTTTGATTTTTGTTAAACAAAAGAATAGCAGAGTGCACTGCCCAAGACACTTTTTACTATGGACGTGTGGATACAATATTATATGATCCAATTAGGACAAAATGTAGAGGAGATTCGTTTCACATGTGAGGATTCTGCATTCCTATTTCATGCCTATGCATTAGATCATTGTTGGGCCTTGCAAGAACCTGTTTTTTGCACAACTGGGTATTAGAGAGAGATTTTTCTCTGGTTGCTATATGGTTCATCACTTCATCCTGATAACATAAATGGGAACCAATTACTATAAATTTACAATGTATACTAAAAATACTAAGGGTAGACTAACATAGAACTTAAGTACTGGGGTTGCACAAATGTATAATTAAGGTATACTAATTGTATACAAGTATAACTAAGTATGACAGTTGCATTAAGTTATATATTATGTATGCAGTCAATAAAAAAGTTTTATATATTGTATGCTAGTAAAAAAGTACAATGTGTTACCAATTACTAGCATAGTGAATGTATAACAACTATGTAACAATGTATAAGTAATGTATAACTGATATAACTAAAGTAAAACTTATGTATAATAGTCATACAGGGGTTTCATTAATTAGGTATTGCTAAAACAATAAAATGTAAGTGTACAAAAGGCTATTATTATAGTCAATGTATGTATTATCATTGTAACGGGCGGATGCCATAATGATTTTGTTTTGTGCAACTTAGAAGTTATTTTGCCTTTCATAAATATTGGATTAATAATGTAAATAGTCAAAGTAGTGAGGTAATAAAGCCATCATATCAAACTCATATAACTATGTATTATCAAGTACAGTGGAAGTCAAAATAGCAAACATTGTAGAGACTAGAGAGATAAACACATCAAAGGTGACCTAATAAATTCACAGCGGAATTGAACTGATTTGAATTAAATAAAAATTATTTCAGTATATATTTAAAATTATACCGAGATGCACAAATTGATTTTAAGTGCTACAAAACATGGCTTGAATTTTTATATATGCTAATTATACAAGTAGATAAGGTGGTCAAGTAGAAAGGGCCCTGGAATGAATATCTTTATTCACTTTCACGATCTTGACTTAGCTTCAGATTATTGTTTCTTAAATTTATTAAGATGACAAAAAGAATGGCTTGCCTGCATTCTATGAAGTTTGAACATGTATATAAAACTGAAAAGGAATATTCCAAACCTGAACAAGATTAGATTATTTCACCCAAAAGGCTTGTCCAACGAATCAATTAGAAGAGTTTTCCAATTCCCATCCCATGGCAGCATGAACAAATACAACAATAAATCAAAGACAACAATTGATCAAAGGTCGGAAAATAATGTTACTAATTCACTTTTACAGTCACTAATTAACAAAAATTTCAAGTGTATATGATCAATCACGTACTTCAAATCATCCTTTTGAGAAGGACGAAAAAATCAATTCAGCAAATGATGAAAAAAAAACATCAAAACATCTCTGACTGAAATAATTAATAAACATTTATATCTATAAACAAGAAATTAAAGATAGATTGCTTCAAAAAAAAAGATGGAGAAGTAATCAATGGCCAGGGCCTTTTTTGCTAGGTCCAGAAGCCAAATTAAGCATCAAGCTTCTAACAGTAGAATTAATGGAAGGAAGTGAGAATGATGTTACAGCTTTAGCTCCATTTTCTTGCTTCTGCCTCTGCCTGCTGCATCCACGATGAACTCTGCAATCCACATTACTCATCTGCCTGGATAATACCAGTGTTGATATTATTACAGCTAAAACAAACCGAAGATTATGATTCATTGGTGTTGAAGACCTCATGATCAAGATGATGTAGATCAAACGTTGAAATGTGTAGATTTGATGAAATTAATGGAATGAGACTATAAGTTGGGCAAATGAATAAGATGTTTGAGAATTTATATACAAAAAATATGAAGTTGGTGAAGGGCGGTAGAACAAGACTATGTGACTTTGGGGACCGCACCAAAGATTTTTTTGACTTATTTAATTTCCATATCGAGACAAATTTCCTAGTTTTATTTATAGCAGAGGTAAGTTACTTTGCCCAAGCCCAAAAAAAGAAAAAGGTATTTTTCCCAGTATTTTGGTCTCTATGGCTTTACTATTTATGTTACGCTAGTTAAGAAAGATGTACTAAACTTAGGAGTTCAAGCCTTTTTCGCCTATGCTAGTTGTATATCTGTGATTATTGATTAATATTTTATTTTAATGGTTAACATTTAATTTGTGATATCTATAAATCTCAATTTTGAATTACATCCGATATGGATTTTTTCTTTTCATTTAATGAAGCACAATTCATTGCAAATCAGTATTTTTGTAAAAAAATTTCACTTGGAACTAAGGTGCTACAATATACAGGAATGGTGTATCAAACTTGGGACTAAAACTATTTATCAGTAAGCAATTGAGAAGTAGATAAAAAGAAATTATATTTTGGATGCTGAGTATGATTGGTTTGGAATTAAGATACGGTGAAGTTTCAAATTGACTTTGATGTGGTCAAGGGACGTGAAATGGTTTGTATTTGTAATAAAAAAAAGAAGATGAGGGATTTGCCGCTTTGCCTTTTCACACGGTTTCATTTTATTTATTACAAATTAAAAAAAGAAGTAGAAGAAGAAGAAGCGTGTGTGTACATTTATATCTGTAAAACTGAACATGACGCATAGTCCACTGTTTTAATAATAAAGAATAAGCTGCGGCGATGCCACGTGTTGATGTGATAGAAGTGTGATCGTATTTCCGACGGTAAGCCGGTGGATTGGGTGGTGGGATACATATCGTTGGACCGGAGGGATGCACATTTTCTCAACCTTTTATCCTACTACGTCTGTGTTTGAGCTGCCATTTTTTTTTTACACTCTGTTTCGATACTATCTTTTATTGTATAGAATTCAATACATTTGTCAAATTTCTTTTGTTTGTGATCAAATTACGTTGATATAAATAAAATTATACAATTTTTTTATGAATTTAACGATTATAAATCTTATCATAAGTTGCATGATTTTAGAAGATTTTATTTGAATTAAGTTCACGACTATTATTTTTACCATGTCATTTCTTATATACTTTTATTTGAATGGTGAAAATACTTATATACACAATTATGAAAATATATCATATAAATTGATCAACAATCAAATAAATTCACGAACAATGTTTCCAAATTAAAAAACTTTATTTGAAAAACAATTTAATTGAATTGAATATAATTTGGTTCTTTCCAAACACTCTCAACAAGAACACAAATATTGGTTTCGTTATTTTTCAGATTCTAAAGAATATATGGTTCGCATAAAAATAGGCCTAGTTAGGTCACAGGTGCAATGTGCTGGAAAGGTAGCATTTGAATTAGTAGCCATCTATGTTGAATGTGGAAGAATTTGAACAAGAATGGCTGCCGCTATGGAGAACTTTTTCAGAGTGTCATCAAATCAAAAATCAAGAAAAATGGGAGGGAAGCATCAACCATGTGCTTATGCTACCATTTTTCAAACTCCTTTTTCAATACGCATACTTTTTATTATAAAAGAATACATGTAATCCTTTTTTCTTCTCTTTTCTTTCCAATTTTATATTCATTGCTACGGAAAAGTGAATTTAAATTCCACATCAAACCGAAACCACATCTACACAATCAATCTGCTGCTCATACAAATAGTGTTGTTTAGAAGAAAATACAAAGGGATTCGGTTGTTGTTTTAATTAGTAGAAAATGTAAAGGATACTCTAGAGTTTGAGTGAAATGGAAGAGAAAGACAATTGCTCAAGCTTGTTATAAATAGTTTGAACAATATTATCTGCTTTGGCCTCGTTTATAGTCAACATCACGATTTCAAAACGTGTCATTCAAGTTAAGGCCTTCAAGGCCCTACTTATATACAAGCTTAGTAGATCATCCAAAAGAAATGCGAGATATTCATTCCTAGCACTCCCTCTCATCGTGATCATGCTGATAACATGTTATAAACAGCTTGAACGATATTATTCGCTTTAACGCCATTTACGACCAACCTCACGACTTTAAAACGCATCGTTCAAGTTATGGCCTTCAGGGCCCTGCTTATATACAAGCTCAGTAGATCTTCCGAGAGCGATATGAGATATTCATTCCTCGCAAAGCTTTATTATTCAATCGAGTGAGTTACAGTAATGAGTTGAGCTAGTTTATGTAGTACAGAGATGTGATGTATAGATACAATACATTGATTATAGAGGATTAATTAGTTAAATGGTTCGGTAACCGAATTACCGAACTGAACCTAACCAAATATTAACTTGGTTCGGTTATTTTAAAAATCAATTTGGTTCAGTTTGTAAAATGTTAATATTTCGGTTATTCGGTTCGGTTTTTGTGTAGAAAAAACCGTAATAATCGAACCGAATCAAAATATATATAAACACATAATAATATTTTCTTTTAATATCACACCCTTATTCCTTTTCTCGAAAATGCACTCTTATTCCTTTAAGTGTCTCTACTAAGCCATTTAAAACATTGTAATACTTATATTGGATTTGCATTTTGTAATTTAAGTGTTAGAATTTGAAATTTTTATTAATTAATTTTAAATTTCAGTTTGGTTCAGTTTTTAACCAAACCGAATAATTTATTTCGGTTTGGTTAATTTGGTTTTGATTCTTATTTGGTTTGGTTTGGTTCGGTTAATAATATTTTCCTTATTTGGTGTTCAGTTAATTCGGTTTCGATTGAATGCACACCCCTACTTGCAACAAGTTTGACTATGGCACTGCTTTGGTGAAGGAGTCTGCAAATTATGCTTGTAACTAATGTGTGGTGTTGAAATAAATCCAATTTCTATGTGTTCCCCAATGAGATTATAATCGATGTCTATATATTTGATTCTGTCATGATTAATAGGATTAGCTGCTATTACAATTGTTGCTTTGTTATCGCGAAATAATGGTATTGGGTGCTACAAAAAATTAACTGGAAACTCTTGAGAAGGTAGGAGATCCACTTCAGTTCACGTGATGTTGCAACCATACTTCTATATTCAGCTTATGTTGGACTCGTTGTTTTCTACTTCTTTGACTTCTATGAGATCATTGATTCTCCCAAAAAATACAATAACTTGTGATAGACTATCTTGTTTTTTTGCACTTTGCCCAATCAACATCTGAATAAGCCCTTATCTTTAATAGTTCTTGAGTTGGATAAAAGAGACCATATGTTTGTGTCCCTTTCAATTATTTAAAGAGATGTAGAGTTGCTTCCATATGTAACTCAATCGGCTTTAACATGTATTGATTGAGTTTATGTGTAGAAAATGCAATACCAGGCCATGTGAAGCCTAGATATAGAAATCTACCTATTAATTAATCTTCAATGTTGGTCTGGATTTTGTAATAGAGGACTCTGTTGTGCAGACTAAAAAACTAGATGACAATGGAGTACTTGTTAGAAAACTTTTTAACAGCTGCTTTAAAACTTAAAACTCGAATTTTAGTTATATGTATTATAATATAATAATATTTATCTTTTCCGGAAGCAAAAACAGCAACAAGATACATTTATAGTTTTGGCAAAAAATTAACTGTAAGATATTGCTATTTCGAAGACTTACACGACATATCATATTGGTGTGATGATATCATTCGTCACGATATTTAAATTTACAATCGATTTGATAAAATTCTAAGTAATAATAAAAATAATTGTTTTGTTCGTGAAATGTAATAATATAAACAAAATCGAATGTATAATTCTTAAAAAATTTAATATGTGTGTGAGAGAGAATGGAATTATGCAAGATGGATTTAGTTATAACTGATTACGTATTAAAAAGATTATTCTAGTATTCTTCTAATCGAGTCTAATTGGTCTAAGTTACTCTGAAAATATGTGGTTCCGTATATTTTTGAGAAAACTTTGATTCGAAAAAATTGAAAATTTGATTGAATAACTGATAGCTTTTTATAATCTAATTCTTTTTTAATTTACTTCGCTTTTTAGTTCTCATTTTTTATGTTAAAAGTATTGTTTTGTTCAATTTCTTTGTTTTTTTTACACATGGATGACAGTGAAAGAAGAAAAAAATTAATTTTTTATTTTTGTTTTCAGACTAAATTAACCTAAATTCGGTCAAGTTAGTGAAATAAAACGGCATATTTTTGCTTTAATTTTGAGAATTGCTTTCGTGACCTTTTTAATTTGTTGAATTTTATTATTTCATGTTCGAGCTTTGTGAATATAAAAAAAGTTTATAAGAAATTTATTCTCTATAATTAGATGTGCGAACCGGATCAGATATAGAATTAATCGATCAAAGTTCCAATGAACATGATATTCAATAAAAAATTTAAATCATATAACACAAAACAAATTTACCACGTGGGACATAAGATTTGTTTTACTATATAATCCGAAACTAATTCTGCCTAATGATTTTGTAGGATATATGCTGACTAACTGATGGTTGATTAATGGTGGAAAAGAAACTTAATTCCGTAATTAATATTTAATTCAACTCTTTGAAATATTAAGCGTAAGCAAAAATTACTAAAAAAAAAAAGCGCGTGCACCGCAGCAGCTCATCCATCCCTCGTGGTACATAATTAAGATTTAAGAAATCTAAATCTACAAAATCCTTTTAAGAAATCTAACTAATTAAATATGCAAATTTAGCGAACTTTTGGTGAATTTTTAAAAGCATGTTGTCTTTTTTTTTCTTTTACAACAAACATTAGTTTTTCTTGGTAATTTGGGAGTACTTGGATGAATATGAAACCGTGAATAACACGGTCAGATTAAAATTATTTTTGTGGTTCTACTAAATTTTCAATTAATTAAAATCAGAATGTTTAAACAAGAACTTCGAATGCAAAATACTGTGATATTTCGAACCAACTTGATGTATGATCAATTTCAGATATTTATATATGTCCAATTGACATGTCTAAAAGAGATAAATTCTCGGGATTACACAAGTTCCGAAAATACATGACTTTTCAGGGGAAATGCGGATTTTGGATAAAAAAAACATGACTTTTCTAGCGTAATAACAGAAATTTTTTTTGTTCGAGCTAACCTCGTAGCTCGGTCCCAGCCGGGGGCGCTGCCCCTTGGACCCTGCCCCATACCCCACTTCCGGGGCGTTGTCCCCCGGATCCTAGAATCGTGATAGATACCAAATAAGCATGCACTCCGCATTCTCCCAACTTATTCGATGATATATTATATCACGATCACATTGATCAATTAATCAATACAGTTACACTAAAATACTAACAGTTTTATATGACTATCAAATTTTATTTAAAATGATCCAAGCACAAAGGACCTAATTTGCAATGACAAACCATAACTGCAAAAGCAAATAGTAAATCAAATTGTCCTTGAACTTCATTAACATTGATATATTCAGTATATAACATCTAATTAATTATATTCGATTTATATAAATGAAATAATTTGAAACGAAGTAAGTTTACTAAAGCTTATTCTAACTAAACTGAATTATACTTGTTGAAATTTAAACTCATATTGGTAAGCTTACTAGACCATAGCCAAAGTTTATTTGAACTAAATTTTTTACTTATAAATCCAAGGTAACATCCACTATTTACAACCAACGGTTGGTAGCTCAGTTGGCAGCGCGGAGCTGTGGTGACCCTTGAGGTCATGGGTTCGAACTCCGCCAACCACTGGGAAACTTTCAGCCTTAATCCGCAAACCCGATCGAGCAGGATTGGTCGGATCCCGCCTAAGGCGGGTTCGAAATACCCGTGGTTTAACCAAAAAAAACATCCATTATTTACAAGTTGACCTTGTGCACCCCATTTCCAACTGGATAATGATTACATTAACGTTTGATAATATTACTACTGAAGTAAATTGACTTCAACAAATTGTATTTTTTTGGTAGATTATTTCATTAATCAAACATTCCAAGAAAATCGGCAAACAAAATTAAATATTGGTCAAAAAATGACAAAGAAGAATAGATGGCCGACAAAGCAGTGCTGTAATAGTGGACCGGCCAGCAGGTTCCCGAGTATGGCGGCGGTTGCCACTTTGTAAAAAATAGTTTCATATTAAGATGGTTTCACGTTGCCTGACAAAATTATTGAAATATTGGACAAATTTGCAAATGGTATCTGAGTTTACAACTTGTGAATTTGGTACAGATTTGCACTTTAAATTTCAATTTTATTTAACCAAGCGGGATTTTATTGTCCACAACTTGGTATGAAGTATGAACACATACTCCTATTCCCATACTATATGCATTGAATAACACGTACCATCTTTTGGAGTATATAAGTTTTCATTTGCAATTTATTTTTAGTTTTCGGCTATCTAGTAGAAATCCAGTTGAATTTATATTAAAATGGTCGAATTCATTTACTACTTGAAATTGAAACTAAACTCTAGTGTTTCAAGTTTGTTTTCCGTTTCAATTTTTTTTATCCATATACTAGAAATTGTGAAACTATACAAATTTGATATATTAGTTAGTTTTGTGATATATCACTAATTTTTTAGTTGTTGTGTACTTATCACTAACAAGAATTATAATATGATCTTTCATGTCTCTTCTCATGTCTCTCATTCAATTTCAGATGCACGATAATTTTCTAATATAAGAAGAAAATTGAGAATTTTATTATCATATATAAAAAACGTAAAATGAGACACAAAGGGCCTAATCTCTTCAACTTCTGAAACCTGAACTGAACTGAACTTAACTTAACTTAACTGAATGGACCTGAACTTAACTTAACTGAACTTAACTTAACTGAACTTAATGAACCTGAACTTAATTGAACTTAATAATAAATATATTAATTATTAAAATAATCGTAAAACTCATTAAATATAAAAATAAATAAATTATTAATAATCATTACAAATAATATTATTAATAACTACCTATATAAAATAATTAATAAAACAATTTTAATAACATTAATGATAAAAAAATTTATAATACGTAAATTTATTTAATTAAAATTTTATTATTCAAATAATAATTATTGTTACAATTACACGTGAGCTAACAATAATTATTATAATATATTGTAGTTTGGATTCAAATTATCAATTATTATTAGATTACAAAAACGTAATAGTTATTTTAATTAATAAATATTTTTATTTTATTATTTCATATCACATTTTCTAATTAATACTACGATTATAAATAAAAATATTATTATATTATAGTTACATTAATACTATTATTATATCAATAACACTAGTAATTATCACTATTTAAAAATTATTTTTACTATATTTATAATCAATACTAACTACATTAAATAATAAGTATTTTTCTTTATTAATATTTTTATCATTGTTCTTCTTTTTATTATTATTACTATTAATTTTTATTAAAAATTAATTAGAATAATCAATATTAAAATAATATTTATGGACCTGAACTGAACTTAATAGATCTTAACTGAACTGAACTGAACTGAACTTAACTGAACTGAACTTAATGGACATGAACTAAACTAAACTGAACTTAACTGAACCAAATTGAAGGTGAAGAGAACATGGCCTAAGTTGTTAAGCACAACTTGTGTTGCTCTCCACTCCACTCATTCAAGAAAGTAAACCAAATGCATAATTTTTAACTTGAGATGTGACCCCAAATGCTTATCTCAAACCAGAGTTTTTTTCATTCACGAAGAGCTTAAGAGGACGTCATACATTTAGTATTTAACATGTACGAGAAAATTAAATATATGAGATAAAAATTGAAAAAAGAATAAAAAAAAAAAAAAAAAACGACCGAAAGATGAGAAATCCTAATTTAGGGACAACATATTTCTTTACATTCCCCTAAATTTATTTCTTTTTAATTCAAGTATCAAAAATTTGTCTAATTTTTTTTCAAAAAAGTATCAAAATGTGTTGCCATATATAACCACAAACTTTAATAACATTTAAATTTTTGTCACATGTAAATCAATTTTAGTAATACTTTTTACATTTTCGGTTGCAAATTTTTAGCTATGGAATCTTTTTTTTTTCTTGTAATGACATACTTATTCTTTCTTTTCATCGATGATTCTAGTTGTTAATTTACAAGTTTTAATTTGATTAAAAGTAACACTTTAGTAGAAAAAATAAATAAACACAACTCAATAAAAAAAGGTAAGAGTTCCTCAGTTTTAGCAAAGAATATAGGGAAAAAGAATAACTAACTATTAAAAAAGAGATGGAGGAGAAAGACTTGGATGATAATAATACTTTTATGTAAAATAACAAAAAATGGACTAATTGATTTTAATGGAATCTAATATCATAAACAAATTCATAGCTTTTATTCATTATTAAGGTTAGATTATAAAGTATATAACAAGTTAATAACCAATGAAATAAAACATGAACATCAATAATGGCAATATTATTCTATTCAGTGGCGGCAATATTATTTTATTTAGTGGCTGCTTGGTGTAAACTTGTAAAGGCGGTTGTCCGTCCACAAAACTCCCGGCAAACCTTGCCTCTGTTGACAGGGCCAGTCTTTGGCATAGATAGAAGTGTGATAGTATATGACTCACGATTAAAGAGTTTCAAAATTGTTATTTTATATATATATATATATATATATATATATATATATATATATATATATATATATATATATATATATATGAATCTATTTAATGTAAATGAGTTAAATATATAATTTAATATAAATAATTATGGAGTCCTTACGGAACCCTTATTTTAGATAAAATATTTGTAATAAAAGAAAATCCTAATATTTATTTCATTTAGAACCCTTCAAATATCAAGATCGACCATGTCTATAAAGCTTCATTGAGTGCCCCTAAAGTTTGAAGACGAGCTCTGTCTTTAGGGTTTTGTTTATCTTTTAACTACAAGGAATAAACAAATGCCATTGTTTTGATTGTTTAACATAGAAATGCAAAACGAGGCCATTTAAGACTTAAAATATTAAAATGAAAATTATGAAAGAGGATGGACGGGACACACACTAGTAGAATTGCAAAACTTTTATAAATCGAGCAAATTCAACCTAATTTTAGCCCCATGATTTTTGATGCGATTGTTCGTGTTGTTTATGAATTAGTTCTCGTTCCCCGTTCGTGACGCTACCCATAATAGATTAGTTTTTAACTAGAAATTTTTAATCCTTAATTTAATTTTAATTCAAAAATTACTTGTGATTATTGGTTAATGATAGTCATTGTAATATAGTTAGTTTATTATGGTATGAAACCATGTAGTTTCTGCACAGCGTGCAAAATGCAAAAAAAGAAAAAATAAGTTCCAGGCTTCTAAAAACATTAGTCATCTCATTATTCTAAAATGATTTTTCTCAAAGCAGTCAGATGCATTTTTGGAGGTTTCTGGTAAGTTTCCATGGTAAATAATACCGACCAATTTCCCCCCCTTTTAAATTAAAATATAATCTATTATTTTTTTCTTTAACTACTTAAATTCTAAGCAATATTCTTTTTGAGAAAATAGGAATAAATTTTGTTAATTTTGTAGATTGTGTTGATCGAATCAAATCCATTGAATTTTTTTAGAATGTGATGGTCACTAAACCAAAGCTGGGTGATTTCCGACGCAATATTTTAATGTTTTCCTAAGTTTAAGCTTGGCAATGCAGCATGTGGTTGTATTTTGATTACTTTTGCCAATTTGTTCCATGTCATTATCAGCTATCTCATTGTTTCGGTAATAAGTTTCAACGAGCCATTTTTTTTGAAAGAAAATACCATGTTGCAGAATTTGTGTTCTTTGCACGTGCAAGTTTTTGTCTCTATTAGCTTAATTTTCTGTTTGGTCCAGCTCACAGACATTTTTTCTTGTGGCTCTAGTCAACTTAGAAAATTACATTCACCAATAAAATTATGTGAACAAAGTTTCTCTACTTTTGAATTTTTATTAATCTGTTGCATTATCAACCTGATCTAGTCAAGTAAGAAATTCAAAGTCTTAGAATGACCTGTAATTTCTTTGCAGGCCCGATCCTAATAAATTGAATGTTCTGGGTAAAATAATATAGAAATTAATAAAATTGGTTCCCGGTAAAATATTATAATAAAAATTAGCCTTTTTTTTTGTAGAAACTAAAGTTTGATGATCTCTCATATCAACGACAAAATACTTACCAATTCATCAACCATTAATTATTATTCATTTTTAACTTTTTAACATTAACTACTAAATTTATCAATAATTATTATTTTATAGGCCCCTTCCGGCTATAGACCCTAGGCGGTCGCACTCATTGTCCACTCCTGGCCGGCCTGTTTCTTTGAAGTTTCTTAGCCTTGACTAGAGAAAGTGATATGTTTGCTAACCCCTAAACAAATAAACTTAGTAATTCCTAAAAATATGGCATGTGGCTCTTCCCCCATATAACTTTTTATATACATTATAAAATTTTAAACTTTTAAATTAAACAAACAATTTTTAAAAAATCAAATTAACAAGAAATTGACATATGATATTAAGAAGGCAAATTAAGTTAATTTTATTAACTATAAAGAAAATTATAATACTTGAAAGTTAAAATGACACCTCACTTCTAATGTATTTAGAACGAAATGTATGCGTTTAACCAATTGAAAAATAATTTCCTGAGCACGTAGCAGGTTGTTTGACCCGCAGCAAAGAAAGCCGCCTAACAATACTTAATGCATCGAAGGAATGTCAACTGTGAAGAACAATAGTTCACTAAACTTAACAATTGAAATGTTAATCCTTGCACCGCACTCGTAGGGTTGAAGCGGCCTTTTGATAGCTTAATAATAGGTATTAAATTATTTTTCGTGGAGGGTTGATGTAATAAAATATACATTATATATATTTGCTTACAGCATACTTAATCAAGATAACAAGCCAATCATTTTCCACTTTTTGATAGGGACGTTCAACTCTACCCAATTGAATTTTTATTTTGACTTTGTTTTTCCAAAATGGTGAGTTAATATTTAATTAGATTCAAAGTCTTAATTTTGGTCACTTAAGTTAGAACCTAAAGTGTTAAAACTTAAAAACCCCTTAAAAAAGTTTTACAATAATAGATTATTGTACAAAATAAGAATTAAAGATCAAACTATTGACAAGTTTAAGTTGAGAGAGCCTCTTTACTTCCATATCGGTACAGGGTGAAGGAAATTCTGGTTGGCTGCAAGGAAGGAACCATCTTAATTAACATCTAATGCCGACTCCAAAGGGTCACTTGAACTTAAGGGATCATGATTAAAAATAACAAATAATTGTTAAATTAATGAAAGTTGTGGGGCAGAAAATGCCGATTCCAATTTAAATTCAAAATATTTATAAAATAGTCATATACGGCAACCATACGTAAGAAATGATAGACCCGATGCACCAATAAATCTATTGCATCTCCTAAACTTGTTCAAATAGTCACTTACGACTCAAAATTTTTTAATGTGTTAGATTCACCCTGAACTTAACTTAACTGTATTACTTTAACTGTCCAATGTCACATGTCAATTTTTGATTGGTTTGACTTTCCAAAAATTTTCATTTTCTAACTTTTTTCTTCTCAACCATGAACATAAGCTGAGATGGGAGATTGATGAGGCAATTTGTGCATTTTTTGTAAATTTAGGTGGTAACCCATTTTTCTGAACAAAAGTTGAGGGGTGATTGATAAATCCAAGTCTATATGTTATTATTTTATTCATTCGGAATCTTCCAGCACCACAAGCCTATAAATACAACCAAAATGTAATCAGATAGTACCAACAATTAAACCATCATCTTCAACTTCACCTTTTAATATATCATATAGATTATGGCATCCAAAGCTAATTTCTCCTTATTATTTTCATTCCTTTCGATAACTCTTCTTATCGCTCTTATTTCTAATGCAGAATTAGCAGAGTCATCATCATTTGATTTCCTCAAAAAAATACAAGGATGTCATAAAGGTAATCAACAGAAAGGAATTCATGACCTCAAAAACTACCTTCACCGTTTCGGTTACTTATCCTCCAAAAATCAAACACTAAACGATGATTTCGACGATGATTTAGAATCCGCAATAAAAACATACCAGCTTAATTACCATCTAAATGTCACCGGGATTCTAGACTCCAACACAGTCTCAACAATGGTAAAGCCCCGATGCGGAGTAGCAGACATAGTCAATGGCACAAGCAGGATGGAATCAGGAAAGACAAACCAACACCGCCATGGATCTCGACCTCATATCCACACAGTGTCTCACTACTCATTCTTCCCCGGAAACCCTAAATGGAGACCTTCTAAGTACCATTTAACCTACGGATTTCTCCCTGGAACATCAACACAAGCAATGGCGCCAGTGGAGAGAGCATTTGGAACATGGGCTGCCAACACGCATTTCACTTTCGAAAGAGCCATAAGTTATAAAGTTGCGGATGTGAGAATAGGGTTTTATTGGGGTAGTCATGGGGACGGCAGCCCCTTCGATGGGGAAGGAGGGGTTTTGGCGCATGCATTCGCGCCGGAAGATGGAAGGTTGCACTGTGACGGAGATGAGCTGTGGAGTGTGGGAGCTGTGACCGGTGCTTATGATTTGGAGACGGTGGCTTTACATGAAATAGGCCATATCCTTGGGCTGGGCCATAGCTCTGTTGAAAATGCTATCATGTTTCCATCTATTTCTGATGGTGTCACAAAGGGTTTGCATTTTGATGATGTTCAAGGAATTCGTGCTTTGTATAACTTTTAATTCGATTTTTTCACTTGATTTTTTCAAATGTCGTTTTTCAATTTTTAATAAACAAAATTACATAATTTTTGTAATTTTGTCTCCTGTATTCCTGTGTGTTAAGAATGTGGTGAGCTAAGTTGGCTTCAAAATCGTGATAAAAAGTTGTAAAATTTGTGTGTGTATTGTTTTGTATTTGTTATTCTTTTTTACTCGCTCAGAAGTAGGTTTGGATGTGAGATCGTTTGCCCGCAAAGCCCGCTTTACATGGTATGTTAGATAAAATAATTAAAATAAAGGTCTGACCTGAATTAATTATGGTCAAATTAATATATGAAATTAACTTGGTTTTATTATAAAATTTTAAGTTTAACCCGCATGTAAGTATATATTTAATTTGATACATATAACAGTGGATTTATTATTGACAATCTTGAATATTCAGCGATAAAGTAGAATTAAAATTGATTAACAGTTATACTTGGTCCTTCAAGAATCAGTGTGGGCTACAATGATCTTGCTTTTAACTTGGTAAACTTTATTTTATCTTTAATCATCATTGGATTAATCATCACATGATAATTGATCCAATGATAACAAGAGATAAACTAAAGAAAATTTTACTTTTAACAAAATCATCTTAAGATTTGCTTCAATAATTATTATTCCTCACCAATTAGTACAAGCCGTCCATATTAAAATTTATAACTAAACCACACAGATACAAACCAATTCATCTTAATATAATAAAAATTCTAATCTTTACAAAAATTATTTAATAGGCTCATGAACAGATCTTGAAATTTGAATTGTTTTCAAAAAGGTCTTGTCAGACTTGCTCAATTTAGCCAAAAAAAAAAAAAAAAGAAAGGGTTAAAAGGAAAACTTAACTAATAAAAGAAGATTTGGTAGAGAGAAGAGGAATAATAAATTATTGGATGTTATATTGGGCCTAAGCCTCATATTTTCAAGCCTAATTGTTCAACGTGTATAAAATTAAGGAATTTGGCATGTGGATGCGCGCAAATATTTTTGCACCATACATAAGAACGAAGAATTGGATAAGTTTGTAGCAATTATTGATTGAAACAAATAACGAAGTGACTACGTTGTGTATATATATATGTCTGGAAGAGAAAAAAATGGTTTGGTTGGGACACAAAACAGAAAGATAATAAAAGAAATATCGACAACCTGGTGCAATGGAATAGAAATTAATTAAAGGACTTGCTAATTTTTTTAATTAAATGAATTTCTTTCATTTATTTCTAATTTCTCCACTAATTTATATAGATGGACATAATGGAAAACATACGGGGATGGACAATAAGAAAAAAAAGCCAGAATAATCGCAAAATAAAGGAGAAGTAGTTTCTACTGCTAGTTGCAGTAAAAAAAAGAAACACATCAAAAGATTCTCTTTTATTAATGCACTTGATGCTATAATGGAATGTGCATCCTAATATTCAATTGTAGAAAAGTTAGTTAGAGGAAACAAATTATTGAGAATTTGTTTTCTTTTTCAATTGAATTGCTACATTGCTTTTGAAATTTCATCTATCAAGAAATCGAATACAATAGTTGAATAAAAAGGACAATTTTTTATTCGCT
>CATIWQ010272745.1:0-10278 GCA_949673415.1 Euphorbia schlechtendalii | reverse complement strand
CAGACACAATTTGGGAATGAGTTTCTAGTAAAACTCGATTTGGTGAGTGTATTAGGGGTACAATATATTTGATAGGGTTTCTTATAAAATTAACATGTTATACATGATATATTTAAAATTTTCATTGATTTGACTTGACTTATGTATATGTATATGTGTATATGTATGTATGTATGTATATGTCACATATTCGCAATATTGTATAGTTAAATTGGTTTAAAGTAATAAAAGTTTTTTACTTATAAAGGAGAAAACTAAACCAAAAGGGTAAAAGAAAAAAATTCTTCTAAAGTACTACTATCTGAAACCCGTTCACTGGCTCGGGACCCAATAAGTCTGGCCCGCCGCTCTCATGGTCGGGCTTGGACACTTATATTTTCACTAAGTCCGGCTCGAACATGACCCCGTTGAAGATCGAAGTTTTATGGGTCAGGCTTGATCTTTATGTAGATACTCGAGCCCGATCCGACGAATAAATATTTTATTTAGTGTAAAGGTTATATTTAAAATTATTTAATTATATGTTATCCTATTAAAGTTTTATATTTAACTACCATAAACTAGGCTAAGTTTTAAAGACTTTTAATAAATAATGCAATTAGATGAAAAATTTGACATGTATATTTTGTTATTTTTTTTATTAGTATAATAAAAACTTAAAATAAAAAAAATATTCGTTAGCTTGGGCCGGGTTTGGAAATGACCTCGTAAGCCCGGTCCGAGTCCAAAATTTTAAAATATGGTAGCTTGGGTTGGTATTTCTAGACAAAAATCCAACCCGAACCCGACTTAGCCGACAAACAAGTCTTATTATAAAAACATGTTTTTCATCGGTTGCTTTTTTTGATATTTCAATTTATAATTTTGCATATTAAAGAAACTTGTGACATTAAAAAGGTAAATAATTCAATAATAAGGCAACATATTTACTTTGGATGTGAGCTATAGTAATTTTACTTTTAACAAAGGAAATTATACTTTATTTTTTACAAAATTCAATGATAATAAAGGACAAAGTAATAAAAAAATCATCATAAAATTTGTCATTACTCGGTAATAACCAGCATTACTTTTTTAACAACCATTAGTCATGATAATAATTATAAGAAAACTTATGAAGGGGAGCTTTGCCTTATTTTAATATCTTGAAATAGTATTAGCTTTTTTTTTTAACAATAGAGGCTTTATGTTCTCTGATTTATTAAAATTGTGTATCGAAATGATTAAATTGAAAGTCCAATTAAAATCATCCAAAGTAAAGAGAAAAGTCAACTCATATTTACAGTGGAAAAGACCTTTTGTTTAACAAAAAAAAATTACCATTCATCAGTAACAGATTCTAAAACAATTGAATAAACTTACAGTACATTACACGAAATTTCAATTTAATTGAGTTACATTAGGTGATTATATTGAATTTCTTAAAGTGCGGTGGAAAAGCAACCTAACCTGATTACTTTCATAATGAAAATAGGTTTTCTTGCTCACATAATTCTTTTACAAAAAGAAATCAATTATGAATTATGAGAGAGATTTGTTGAAGAAAAAATTAGGATGGGAAAGTAATGTAAATAGGTGGAAAATGAGGGGTGAATAAGAAAATGAAAAAGGGGGAAATAAATAGCCCCCACTGTTGCAGAGGTTTAATGGCTTTGTTATTGTCAGTTGTCACATTGCTCTCTTCTCACTTTCTCTCTTCTGTGGCCTAAACTCAACCAAAACCACCAGCCTTCAACTCCCATGGCTCTCAAGCTCAATCCTTTCCTTTCTCAATCTCCCAAATTGCCTTCTCTTGCTTTACCTCCAATGGCCGCTCTCAGATCTCCTCGCGTTTACATGGCTTCCACTCTCAAGTCTGGCTCCATGTAACTTCTCTTCTTCTTCTTTCATTGTTTTCATCCTTTTGTTTTCCGATTCTTCGTTTTTTTATCAATTGATGGATCGTTGCATGTGTTTTTGATATTCAGCTGATTTTGGATCTGGGTTTTGACGTTTAACATCGATTGTATCTCCGCTGTTTTCCTGGGTTTATTTCGATCCTCTTTCTTCTGGGTGTTTCGATTTGAATCAGTAGTTCTTCAATTCAATGAGTTTTTTTTTCCTAATTTGAACTCCATGCTATTGTTTTAATCTGTTTCGGTAGCTTGATTTACATTGTGATCGATTTTGCATGTTGTTTCAATTGAATTTGAAGGTTTCGCATTTCTCTAAAATTAGTTTGTACCTGTTGTTCTGTTGAAATGTAGTTTTTTGAATTCAGTATATGCATTTCCCTTTTGTTTTATTAAGTGGGCGGTGCAGCACTTAAAATGGGAAAAAAATACATTAATTAAGTCAATATGATGGCTGATGTTACACATTCTGCTTGTGCTTTAAATGTTCTATTAATGGCTCAACAAACGTTAAGAAAATGATATGTAAAACAAGGGGCTAAAGTATTTCTTTCAGAAATCAAGTTTCCCACGGCTCTTACTTCTTCTGGGTATGCTTCATTGTCAATCTTCTAGTTAAAGATAACTATAGCTAATTAAAATGATGTTATTGTTGTGTTTGTATTATTTTTCCCCAATTGGATTTTGGTGGTTGGAATGGTTTACCTGGTTTTTCTATTGTAAATGAAGACGGTTAGGGCGATTATTTCAATGTTGATTATTTCGTGTCTTGAGTTGCATTTTGTTTGATTGACTTTTCTTTGGAAAATGAATTGTAACAAATGTTGTGTATTATGCTTGTCCACCTGTTGCTTGTTCTTGCTGGTTGTTTCTTCGGACCATGTGATTAGCTTTATGAATGATGCAAGCATTCCTGTTTTTCTCTAAAGTTGTTTGTCCTTTCTTGTAGTAACTTAATGTGGTATTTTGTTCAATGAATTATTCCTTATATTTTGCTTATTTTACCCTTTTCTTATGCTGGGATAAGTGACATAATAAAAGAAGCTGTATACATTTGTGTGGACTAATGTGCTGATGCAAATTCTGGTGTACTTAAATTTTATGGAGTATGTTTGTGATTTCTTGAAGAAACTTCTGCATTTATTTCTGCAAAATTATGGTTGAAACTACATTTTGAAAAAGGACCGCGGTTGGTGAAAGTGGTTCAGATAAATAAATAGACAGATCCCCTTGGTGGAATCTTTGACTTTTCTGTCATCAGTATCTATTTCTCTTGTTCTTTGGCGGTGCTACAATTTCTATGATGTGATGAAATAGTTACTTTGTGTTAAGCGAAGTTTTAACTTACTTAGTAGTGTATCTGTTCTTTTTCTTTCCATAAGTAAGCTTTTTATGATTGTACTCTTGCAATGAAATCTATGCAGCATTTTATTTGCTCTTCATAGATGTTGTTTTTCTCACAATCTGTTGTTTTCGTTGTTAAAATATAGAAGGCTGGATAGACATGTAGATTGTATGTGGCGAACTCTGTTTTTAGCAGAAGTTTCTCTTAGTGAATGGCTTCACACTTGTATAACATTTTTTGTTCAAATAAAGGCCAAGATTATGTGTAATTGTATTTGGATAATCTTATGTTGTGATTGGATCGATTATGAATTTTTTCTAACTTTGTCACTAACAACATTAAACTGTCCCTAATTCTTCCCATATCATATCAAATCTGGGCTCATGAAAAATCCCCACTTTTACAGGGAGGTCGAAAACCCTAGAAAAGCATACATGCCACCGCGAGAGGTGCACGTTCAAGTGACCCACTCAATGCCGCCGCAAAAGATCGAGATCTTCAAGTCAATGGAGGATTGGGCGGAGGACAACATCCTGGTCCATCTGAAACCCGTCGAGAAGTGCTGGCAGCCGCAGGACTTCTTACCGGACCCCGCCTCCGACGGGTTCCACGACCAAGTCAAGGAGCTCCGGGAGAGGGCTAAAGAGCTGCCCGACGAGTACTTCGTCGTGCTGGTCGGGGACATGATCACCGAAGAGGCGCTCCCGACGTATCAGACGATGCTGAATACATTGGACGGTGTTCGGGACGAGACTGGCGCGAGCCTCACGTCCTGGGCGATTTGGAACCGGGCTTGGACTGCCGAAGAGAATCGGCATGGCGACCTCTTGAATAAGTATCTCTACCTTTGTGGGCGAGTCGACATGAGGCAGATCGAGAAGACTATTCAGTATTTGATAGGATCGGGAATGGTACGATGTTTTGTTTCTTCTCTTTCAAATATATAAATATTGAAACCTGGCCCGGCCTAGGCAAGGCCCAAAGATGTGTCGGGCTTGGGTTTTGTGTAAAAACCCAAACCCGACTCGAATTGCCTACCAAGGCTACCGCACAAGTGAGGTAAGGGTGTAGCCATTGTTACACCTGTGACAAAAGAGAGGCTGTTTCCAATTGACTCTAAAGTGGAGTTGCAACAGTATTTTGTGATTAATTTAGACATGTTCAACTGGCCCGTGACTTGACTAGCCCGCCTTGGCCCCCCTCCTATGGGTCGGGCTTGGGCAAATATATTACAATAGAAACCCTCTCTAGGCCGGAGCTGTGTTGGGTTTTCAAAACCCAAGCCCAGCCCTAATATGTATATATTATTAATATATATATATATATAATGAATAATTATTTAATGGGTGAGCTTGGGTTGGGCTTCAGAATGAAGCTCCAAACCTAGGCCCAGCCCAAGTGCACTATTCCTGCAAGCTGTGTTGGGCCTGGACACACATAAATTGTAGTCAACCCGGCCCACCCTGCCCATTAAACATGTCTATGGTTTTCAGTCTCTCGTTCTCCATCTAATTTTGATTTGTTTTTTCGTAGGATCCAAGGACAGAGAACAGCCCCTACCTAGGGTTCATCTACACCTCATTCCAAGAAAGGGCGACCTTCGTTTCCCACGGGAACACCGCCAGGCTGGCGAAGGAGCACGGGGACATAAAGCTAGCCCAAATATGCGGCATTATCGCGGCCGACGAGAAGCGCCACGAAACGGCCTACACGAAAATCGTTGAGAAGCTCTTCGAGATCGACCCGGACGGGACCGTGATGGCCTTCGCAGACATGATGAGGAAGAAAATTGCGATGCCAGCTCACCTGATGTACGACGGCCGCGACGACAACCTTTTCGAGAACTTCTCGGCCGTCGCGCAACGCCTCGGGGTTTACACGGCAAAGGACTACGCGGACATTATGGAGTTTCTGGTGGGGAGGTGGAAGGTTGATAAGCTTACGGGGCTATCGGCAGAGGGGCAAAAAGCGCAAGATTATGTGTGCCGATTGCCGCCGAGAATCAGGAGGCTGGAAGAAAGAGCACAAGGGCGGGTTAAGGAAGCACCGGTGATTCCTTTTAGCTGGATTCACGACAGGCAGGTGAGACTGTGAGCAGCAACGAGTTGGCTTTCGGTGATTTTCGGGGGCTGCCCGGCAAATCCGGTAGAGGTAGGAGGATGTAGGAGTTGAAAAGTGTTTTGTTGGGGAGTGAATTTGGCAAGCAGTTTGTAGATACAGTTGTTTCTTTTTTTTTTTTGTTATGGTATAAAAGGGGGCAACAGTAGTTTTGATGTTTTTTTTTATGCTTTTTCTTGTTTTTGCTTTTTCTTGGTTTTAAGTAGTCCCTTCCATTGTATGAGCTTGTGTTCAGTGTCCTGAGTGCAGGCAAACTATCCTTGTGGCAATTTTGATGATTCAAGTCTTTATATTACGAATTTCGACTTTTTATCTGCTTTTCGGTAACCCCATCATGGAAAAGCTCTGTTTTAAAAGGCGGTCAAGGTAGTTGGTAAGGTAGGGGTTATTTGTAATATCGTCACGATTTTATATAATCGGGCGGTCAAGGGAAAAGGGTCAAAGTTTAGAAAAGTTTTGTCAAAACTTAGAAAAATGTCATCAAAATTCAAAAAATTTGTTGCTATGTAAAATTTTAATTTTGTTATATAAAAATTTGTGTTGATTAAATTTGTCATCCGCAGCATGGTGCACAACACCAAACATTTGGGAGATCTTTTATGATTTGGCTGTTACGGTCTGAAAATTATTAAAACTAATAAAACAAGGTTTCTGATTGATCTACAAAGTATGATCCCTTTGCCTTTATACTTTCACAGTTGCCATTATTGTTTATTTGGATTCTCATTCAAACACTTCCATTTCAAAAAGCACATATTTATTACACAAACTGCATAGCTTATTAGTTTACATCACAAAACCACTATTCACAGAAATATACACTACTCATCCAAAGAATTTTACAAATATGTAGAAGCAGCCTGCTTACATTGATTGCATATCCCCTAAACAAAATTTTCCTATACAAAGAAGCCATAATTTTTCATATTATAGACTTACAATTTCATCTACAAGTTCATCAAAAATCCATTCCTCAAGGTCAAGAGCTATGTCCTCTAAATCCACTTGAATGTCCAACCAACTTTCATCTTTCGCCAAGTCTCTTGCCACAATATCATCCAGCGATTGCTCGGTCTTCGATTCCGGGCTTCGATACCAACTTATCCTTTTCCAGACCTCCTCGAGAATCCGGCTCCCTTTAGGCGATGGACGAACACGCTGAGCGAAGGAGAAATTCTTCGGGAAGTAGGCTAGTGAACTCGAGTACATATGGAGTAACACCTCGTTGATCGAATCGAACAGAAGTCGATGATTACAAACATCATCGGAATTTGATTCAAGATCTTGATGTAAATAAACTTCTAGTTCCTTGAATAATGTTGGACTAAGTGGCTGATCCAATGAGTGCCAGCTCCCAATGTAGCCTTGTTGAATCAAGCCGGATATTTCAAGAACGTCTTTCACATAATTAAAATCGGCGTCGTTTACTTCTTCTGTTTCGGAATGAAGGAAACGATTTTCAACCGTTGTGTTCTCCTCGTTTTCGCGGCCTGTATTGTTGCAACAATAAAATGGAATCAAAATCAATATAACAAGTAAGTCTGAAGTAAAAAAAAAAAAGTACCTGTCAAGTCAGGAAAGTTTGTTTGACCAGTTATTCGATCTTCAACACGAGACTCGAGAACCGAAACATGACTTGCTTCTTCATGTCTCGGGTTATTTGTAATTTCCTCATTGATACAATCAGCAGGACATTCATCAACCGAGACCAAGTTTTCTTCATCAACAACAGTTCTTAATAAATGTGAATCGCTATGAATTTCGGGTTGAAGCGCTTCACTAGTGATCTCGTTTGGCAAGGGATAAAACGAATCGGGATCTTTCAGAGAAAGTCTCCTTTTAAAGGATTTAATTTTTCTATACCCAGAATCTAGATTTTTCTCATCATTTGTCAGTCTTAAGCTCTTGGATTTTTGCTCATGCCACTTAGCCTCTTTAGTAAAACCGTATTCGAACAAACGAGCATATCTATCCACCGACTCATTCAGAGATGACACTCTTCTCATGTGTGAGAATCGTCGAGACCTGCTCAAATCCTTGCTAGAACTGCTCGTTTCATGAAACACACGGTTTTCTGAACCATCTTGGTGAATCGCAACATCCTCCAAAGTTCCCGAACCATCTTTCTCGTCAGTGGACAACGAAGATCTTGAAGAAACTGTTGATGCTTGAATATTTTGACTTTTTCTTTCTCTCAGTCCATGTTTTATTTTCTTCATCATATATTTCAAGTGACCCATAAACGAATGATGCCGCCCATGTTTGTTTGATTCTTCACTAACAGCAAGAACTACTGTTTCGTTAGCCTGTACTCCTTTCGGAATTTGGAGGAGATCTTCGAGGGATTTGGATTTGAAAGGCTGCGAATTTTCTCCTTTTTGGAATGACCAGGTCTCGTTGGATTTGTGTTCGAGTGTACTAGGTTTGAAGTGCCTGTTGCGATCTGGGGAGCTGGGCAAAGGGAAAGATCCCGATTTCTTCAATCTCGGTTTCGCATCCGAAGCCAACCGAGCATGAAAATTTGAATTTTTAACATCGGGATCGTGCAGGATTTCCATGAACATGTTTTTATTGATCTTGAATATCTCGAGAACATTGGATATTTCTCGGTTGAGCTTCGTGGAATCTGAGTTGTTTTTACTTAACGACGCGTCGACTAATTCATCGCCAGGAAATCGGGATTCGGTTGCATCAGCACTTTTATCAAGAATTATGATTGGATTAGACAATTCGGCTGTCAACCCATCAAGGCTTTTCGAAGATCTTAGACGACGAAACGAATCGGCTTGCTGCATCTCTTTTGCAATCAACTCTTTTATTCGGGCTTTGGCTAGATCATCAGTTGTTGGCTTGGCATCCATGGCTTTCTCCTGATCATCCTAATAATCGACCACAATCGCGCAGCAAAAGTCAGAAACCAAAAAAAAATCATTGACCGGTGTTCTTGACTTGAACACAAGAGTTGGAAAATCATGTAAAAGAGGAATAGAAACATACAATTAAGGGGACAGCATCAGCATCCAAATACTCATGTGCTTCATCTGCATAATGCTGAAAAGAAATTGTTTTGGGATATCCACAGCCTGCAAATAACAAACTATGAGTGCTAAGCATAATTATCAAAATCGTACAATTCCCGATTCAAATCATATGATTCAGTTTGATTCACCCCTAATTTGATACGAATCTTTGGGGTGAATCGAAATAAGCTTAGAATCGTGACAGAATCGCTGGAATCGTATCTGAATCGTACGAATCGTGTGATTCGGCCGATTCAAAATGCTAAATGTTTCTGAAAGTTTTATCAAGTTAAATTCACTTAATGATGAATAATTATAGTGACTATGATTTTATTTAATAAATTTTAGTTTTAATTATTTGTTTAGTTGATATGATTTGTTTTTTATATTAATATTGTATGAATTGACTAAAATTTAGTATGAATTAAGTTGAACATTCTAAATATTTTATTTTTATATGATTTTAATAATTGATCCGCATCGGACGATAAATAAAATTGGGATTTGGATTCTGGATTTGACATTTATGTTGCTAAGCATAAATATTAACTATTGATTATTTCCTAGTATCAAATAATATATGAATTAAGAGAGAGGATTAGTTACAGAGGGTATGTTTCCCTCTTCTGTGTTTTCTGCGGGAAGATATCTTTCTGGAACTGTGCCAATAATGGTAATCAAGAATATGAAGAACACTCCATATGCAGCCTGGAAGATACTCTTGCCTTTCCATATGCCTTGTCATGTTTCAGAATCTAAAGAATATAATCACAATCAATCAGCTAAATTACAGTAATTCTGTGTCCTGAAACAAACACAGTTAAAACCTATGCAAATTAACAAAGAAAGGATCAATTAAAATCAGCAACTGGTATTTAAATTAAAGTTCATGTCTCACCTTTTCACTTGGGCAAATCGTCGAACACTTGGTAGGTGATGAACAAACAACAGGAAATTTTAATAGGAGTCAATTGATTAATGGAGATTTAAAGCTTTAATATAAACAGAATGAAATTAAACCGGCAGAGAGACAACAAAAACGGTAAGCAGTTTTTTTTATGGGTATGAAGAATCCAAGAAAAGGAAAAAGGGATTACTAATTAAGAAACAGAAACAAGATAGAAAGGCTTCTTCTTTTTCGACAGGCAAAAAAGGAAGGAAAAAGGGGGCTTGCATCAGAAACGAAAATCAAGAAAAGGCAGGTTTTGGACCCATTGAAAAAGCAGTTATATGCGCGTTTTATTTACCCGTCAAGTCAAATAACAAGAAAGAAGAAAAAAAACAGGAATTGTACAAGTCAAAACAAAAGTCTGCTAAGTAAGCTATGGGGTAAGATTTGATGACCAAAATATTAATTTGATTAATTTAATTGAGCATTAGATTAAGGTTGAGTTGAAGCTGTCTGCCTGAGTTTAGATAATCAATTAATTTAAGTTGGGTAACCAAGAAAATGATTTGCAATATTATATAACTAAATATGTAGATGGATGAACAATAGAGGTTGTTGGATTGAGTTGGTTTGATGTCAAATATTTGGATTTATTTTTAAGTTGCCTTTGTTTGCGACTTCAAAAACTTCACTAGCTTACCCTCCGATATCATGTTTAGTTTTTAATTGATTTAAATTTTTAATGATATCATTTTTCATATCATTTTCTCCAACAAACAAGAATTAACATGTGACTTTGAGGTGATAAACTATTGCTAATACATTTTTTGGAAGTTTAGAAGATATTCTACTTGTTTTACTTTCATTTAACAGGGTGAGCTTTGTTATTAGTTCAAAATAACATACACTTGCTTAGATATGAAAATTTGTATTATTTAATGTTGAATTGAAGTAAAAACTTCTAATTCAATGTTTCTTAACCATAAAAAATTCAGGACTATATATTAAGTTTTG
>CATIWQ010272673.1:0-13965 GCA_949673415.1 Euphorbia schlechtendalii | reverse complement strand
AAATAGAATCTAATTCATGGACCTTTTTAACTGAACTAGAGGATGAGGATGCAGCATGTGAATGAGTAGGATTAGTAATACTTACTTGTGCTTTCTCCACTGGCCACATACTATTGTTGCTTGCCATATCTTCCAAAAGTTCAAAAACTTCTTGACTAGTTTTCTTCATAAGAGATCCCGCAGCCATAACATCAATTGCTCCTCTCATTGCATGGTTTACACCATTGTAGAAGGTTGTAGAATAACATTCTGAGGTAAACCATGATGAGGAAAAACTCGCTAAAGTTCCTTATAACGTTCCCAGGCTTCGTATAAGGATTCACTATCTTTCTGGGTAAAGGAGGTGATTTCTTTAATGAGTCTTGCTGTTTTTGCTAAAGGGAAATATTTAATCAGAAAGGCTTAGGCTAATTGGTTCCAAGTAGTGATTGAATTTGGGGGTAATGAATTCAACCAAACTTTCGCTTTATCACGGAGTGTAAAGGGGAATAAGCGAAGTTTAACTACTTCATCAAGAACATTGGGCAGTTAGAAGGTATCATAGACTTCTAAAAAGTTTGCAATGTGAGAATTCAGGTTTTCATTAGGTAGACCATAATATTGCACATTGTTGCTAATCATTTGAAGTAGTGCTGGTTTTATTTCAAATTGATTTGCATTAATCGGCGGTCTAGCAATTCCTTGATTGTTACCATTGATGGTCGGGATAACATAATCCATAAGCCTTGGTTGGTGTGGATCTTCATCTTGATTCGGATTTTCATTTGGATTAGGCGTTGAGCCATCCCTCTTTCTTGTCTCTTATATTTTTATCACCTTGCCCTAGCAAATCATTCTATTTCTGATTTGAAAAACGCCAAACTTTCTCCTGAACTACGCGTACTTGGCATGCACACGCTAGAAATAAAACTCAATGAATAAGCAAGAAAAATATGTTAATAATAAGATAATAATAATAAGAATAAAAATAAAAAACAAAATTGCCCTTTAATCTAAGACACAATTGACTTCCCCAGAAATATCCTTAGAACGCGATTGCCTTCCCCGGCAACGGTGCCAAAATCTTGATCGCCACTTTTCCACTGATAAGTTTAATCCCTTAATGGTTCCAAAAAGTTTTTCGTAAAACTTGGCTATACTCATCCAATAAGACTTATCCTTAATAATAATGCCAAAAATTTGTTCATGAAAAATGTAGGTGTTGTCAATACCCTTTATCACTTAGAAAAATGATGATAACTGCAAGAATACAATTGCGATGTAGTTTTAAAAGATATAGAACCCACAGGGAAGGACTAGGTCTAAGGATCAACAAGGAAAGACAAAGTAAAGGAAAATAAAAATAGTTTTGAGATTTTTGGAAAGGAAATATCAGAATGAAAAGTAGAGTAAATATAAATGTGATAGATGAGAGACTCTAAATACATAGATTTTCACTACGAACAAGTATAGGAGAGAAAACATGCAAGTTTAACAAAGATGTTACAATGCACTAGACTAATCTAACAAACCCAGTTCAACACACTCAGATGTTCAATGATTCACCACAGAGGAACACATGAAATAACTTTTCTAATCCTAGCGCAAATAAGATAAGACTATTAAATAAACCTGGACAACATCAATACTATGCTTAGTACGAGTCGCTCTCATGTAGCCATATTTAGCAAGTTACCATTCCAAAAATGTTGGCTCACTAAACAACGTTATATCACAGTTCCAGTGATTATACACGATATTGTTAACCCCGAATCTACTCTTAAAATTAACGCCAACGCATATGACTTGATTAACATAAAAGACTTAGCACGAAATAAGCATTATGACACATAGACATATCATAAACTTTGAAATAGAAAGTATAATTAGAAAGCAAAGTTGTAAGGTAGGCAAGTGAAAGCTAAAGTTGATCAAACCGTATCCACTCTTTAATGGGAGTCGTCAATTCCCGCAATTCCTGCGTCTGCCTTGAATTCTATCTCAGCCCGTACAGAACCTCCGCTAGGATGCTATTCTTTGTGAATATCAAACAAATGAATATTGAAGAATGAAAACTTTTATTGATAAGTAATTTGCAAGTACACTTATACAACAATCACTCGTGAATATAGAGAAATCTAGTGATCAAAACAAGGATTCGAATCACTTAAACATTTTCTCGCTAACACTTAAGAACGTAGCGAACTCTTTATTTATACACACTATATTTGCACTCTAACATTTTCCTTCTATCTCTCTGCACCATGCACCACGCACCATGCACCACTCACCACGAAATTTGTGAGATTTGGAGCCCTATTTATAGAGTTTGAAGGGTTGCATCTATCCAAATGAAGGGTTGTGTCCATTGGTGAAAGATTGCATCTCTTCATTGTGATTGGTTGAGAAGCTTTGATATAATCCACAATGGATAACCACCTTTTCATGATTGGTTAACTCTTGATAGGTGTCTGTTCATTGGTAGTTGATGGCGGTTGATCATGCTTATCTGGCGATTGTTAGTTAAAAAGATAATACCAGAAAACCATCCATGTCGCGATTGCGATATACATGTCGCTATCGTGAATCTTTGATTGGAAATCTTCTTATTCTGAAGTATATAAGTCACGACCGTGAATGATTGTAGCGACCGTGAATTGAGTTTTACTCAGAATTCTTCTTGTAACTTCACCGATCTTCGACAGCTTCGATCCTAAGCCAAATCTTTAAGTTCCACACATCTTTTTGCACCTTTTTCACTCTTTTTCCATAGAATTCCACATTAGCTCATTTTACTCCCAAGATTTACCTAGTATCTTCATTTGCATAAAAAACAACTACATACCACGTGAAATCTTTTATATGAATTATAAAAATGACTAAAACTACAGTGTTTATTATATAAAATTTATATGATAATAATTGTAATTATACACTTATCAAGCTTCTTTGCACTTCTCTTCCTCTTTCCAAGATTGGAAATGGGCAATTTATCCTCCTTTGAGCTATTGGTAGGAGCAGGATGAGGAGAGGCAACTTTGACGGTGGTGGTTGAGAGGTGGCTTTAATAGGAGCTCCAAATTGAGCATTCTAAGTTAACTCAGCCTTCTTTACAAGTAGCTTTCTTTATCCTTCTTGTTCCTCTCCAAATGCTTTCCTTTGTCGTGTAGAGGCTTAAGCAAGTGGACTAGTTTCAGCTACCTCTTTCACTCTAGGAATCGGTTGGAATTGCTCCTTGGGAATTTTAGAGGATTTTGACCACTTCAGCTGAGAAATCTCCTTCTCAATGAGCGCATGCTCTCTCTTCCTCTAAGGCTTAACAACATCTACAAGCTCTGACTTGGCCTTGCTCCCAACACCAGTCTTCCTAACCTACTTCCTCTAGTGATCAACCACTTTCTTGGCTTTAGATTTCTTCACAACTTCCTCTGTGTCCCAAATTTTTCCCCATTCAAGCTCATCAAATATCTTCTAGCTGATCCTAAGGCCAGCTTCCCTCTTCATTTCCTTTAGGTCAATCGCATACTACTTGAGAATCATGGTAATAAGGCTGCCAATGGTGTAGTTGTGGGTATTGATATGGTGGATAATTACAATCCCCCAATTCACATCCATCTTCTCAACGAGATGGTGCACCAGGCACTACTCTTAAGTAGTGGGCTGATTAAGAGCATATAAGTTATGTATAAAAACCCTTGACATGGCATATTGGGCCTTCCTTGCAACTTCTGGCCAATGAGTTAATTTGTGAGGACCATACCACCCAATAGGACTATAAGCCAACCTTTGTGCCTCGGTGAGATACTTCATCATGGTCTCAATACCGCACTTAAATTGTTAAATCATAACACACTCGAGAGAAATGAGGGAGTCATAGTGACTGTATACCCATCTATCGTAGTCTCCAAGTAGTCCTTGTTAGAAACATCCACTTTTCACTTGTCATAGAATTGCTGAACAACCTCATAATGGGTTTGTTCTTGTGTCACAATTCATTTTTATATCTTGTGGTGATTAAGATTGGAACTGAAGGGTTTAGTGTTAAAGAGGAAATCATCTGAGAAGATGGATTGAGGGAAAATTTTGGCAGGAGTGAGAGAATATGATTCTCTTGTATTTGAGAGGTTTTGTTTCAGAAATAGAGATTTTCTAGGAAGTTACCATTTTAGAGATAAGATTAGATTACAAAATTTTTGCAAGGATAACTTCAAAAATATGAGAATCGTAAAGGTTGAAGAGGAAGAGTTTCTCTGGTTTTATAGAAGGAAAGAGAGAAGGGTATCCTTGTAATTCCTCTAATGGAAGTAAATTGAGTTTAGAGGGTTTATCATTTAGAATTGTTTTTTGATCATGGCATTATGCATGACAGAATGCAGAGAGTCTAAAGTAACTTCCCCCTTCAATTTTTTTCACACCATTCTCTCTTCTTTTTAAATTTCAAAATTACCGTGTCAATAATTCCTTTATTTTGAGAACGCTATCATTTTGAAGACTTGATGATTTATTAGGGCCTCTGATTTTCTTTGCTTCAGAAAAATCCTTACTTCTGAGGAATCCTATCTTTTGAGGAAGCCTCTAATATGAGAAACCTTTCTTCTGAGGAATGTTCAATTTGAAATCTCAAAGAAGATTACTCATTCCTATAACTTCTCTTAACTTGCTGAATTGATATTTACTTAGAGTTTTTGTAAAGATGTCTACTCATTACTCAGCATGTTGGTTAATTAAGATAGTTAATGAGCATGCGAACTAGCATGGTGGAATTTCAAAACTTAAGTATAACCCTGAAGGATCTTCTAAGCATGGCATGATTGATATAATAATAATTGAAACGTTCCATAGATGCTATAGGTTTATTAAACTTATTAAAAGAAACCTAACATATAAGTTTAGAGCATTACCAGTTGATGCGTACCTTCCTTTGATATGGTGTGGTAATCCCTTAGAACAATGGAACAACACTCCGTTAGCACAAGACTTTAAACCAAGATATCCTATATGACAAGTGCACATGGACCCCACCAACCAAAAATATCACGTAGAGGGAGAACTTTTTGGTTAGCAAGCAACTGCTAAACCGGTCTTAGAACGACTCAAAAATGTGACTAAGAAGGCTCTTTCCAAAATAGGAATAAGCCTTTAAAAGAATTCTTGCAAAAGCTATGGAAACTCATGGAGGATCTCATAAAAACTCGTAAGAAAGAGGAGTAAAAAATCAAAAGGAAGGCTAAGTTTAAGTGAGAAAACAAGGAGGGGGAAGGGGGCTATTTATATCCCAAGGGGAGCAAAAATGCTCCCCTTAAACCGATGTGGGATTGGTGATTTCTCACAAACCCCACTCAGGCTTGCAAGCCTGCAGGCTGCTCCGCGAGATCCTTATGGAGTAGTAATGCTGCACAAGGCAAGCCCCGCGTGGGGTTTCTTTGCCTATAATATAAGCTTACAAGAAATCTCGCAAACCCACCTACAGTTTGGGCTTGTGAGATTTCTTACAAGCCCACTTACGGCAGGCCTCGCGAGGCCTAGGTGTAGGTTTTCCTGAAAGCACTGCCAAGTAGTGCTTGCAAGGCCACAAGCCCGTGAGTGCTTCTAGAACAAGCACATGCTTACTTCACGGGCCCTTACGAGATTTCCAGTAAGGCCCACTCGCGGTGTTCTGGCTTGGTTAAACCTTTCCCTTCTTTCTCGGTATACTGGTCTGATAAAAAATTGGTCCATCCAAAATGAGTTTGACTATCCCTTTTATTCTTGGTATAGACCCCTTTAATAAGTCTTTTATTCAGTATGGTGAAGGCCCAATGTGTGTGGCCTCATAGGATCCCAAAGTATAGAGCCGCTAGAAGTTAACCTAAACTTGGCTTCCCATCTGGGAATCTTTAGGCTTAGTGTTCCAGACCGATATGGGTTCCAATAACTCTAGATAATTAAATGGGCTTTCTAGCAAAGGTGTATGATCTCCCAATACTTGGAATGTCACATACCTGAGACTTGATTCGGTTTTTCACAATAGTAACTAGTACAATACACTCTTTGCATCTGGTTAAGTATCATCCAGTTTATTGAGCTCGAATTAAGTGTTAGCTCATATAATAGCCGTAGCTATCCTAGAATTAAACTTGTTCACAAAGAATACCACTCGCCTTTATGTACTGAGATTGACTAGAAACCTGTTCTATCAATCTCATATTATGATAAGAGGTTTATTAGTGTATCACTTCAACAAGAGGCCTTATGGTACAACTCCCATTATATCACTATATTAAGAGTGATGGATCCCATCTTGACTACTCGGCTTACTAACAAACAATCATCACTATACTCGTAATCACCTGCATCATCCTGATCACCAAAGTATGAATAAGTATGACCCAAATTATAGCAAATCCCTCACAAGGTAACCAGTATCTTAGGTTTGAGGATACTCGTATTGCTATACAATAAGACATGACACTAACACATGGATATAGATATTTGAGTGTCTATCTTTTAGTAGTTTGGAATGTATTACCCAAATACATTCATGTGTTAACTCAGGGTACCACCTTCAGCTTGGGAGATTGGCTACTTGGATCAAATCCAAGGAGTAAGCCTACACATGCTAGTTTGTTCACTTCATTGATATCCAGTCTCAATAATACAATCACTAGGGATATATAGACTTTTCATAGTAACATGTGTATACAATTCTCACTTCACATAGATCCCACCATGTCCTTACACTTTCACGCTATGAAATAGTCACAAGCATTATCTTGTTATATCAATGAACATATATACATATATAATAGCACATACATAATACCAGTGAGATAGATAATTATTAACAATCATCGATATATAACAAAGATGCCTTATTATTAATAAACGATGATATGAAACTGTTTGTACATTAGTGACTAATAAAGATATATCACCCTAATTGCCTCTGGGACATACATCATGTCTAACAAACTCCCACTTGCACTAGAGCCAATTGCCCATGTGCTTCATGCCATACTCGTTAACATGTTGGTCTTACTTAACTTGATTCAATGGCTTTGTTAGCCCATCTACTATATTCTGATATGTAGGGATGTATTCTAAGCTTATATCTTTTCTAGCAACTATCCTTGAATGAGATGGAACTTTCTGAGTACGTGTCCATTTCTCTGACGAGATCGTGGTTCCCTTGCTTGAGCAATAGCCCCATTGTTATCATAATAGACCATTGTTGGATTTACAATGCTGGATACCATGGCCCCTTAAGCTAGACAACTTGCTTAGCTGCTTCAGAAGTAACTATATACTCAGATTCAATGGTTGAATCAGCAGTTGTATCTTGTTTGAAACTTTCCCAAACAATTGCCCCTCCATTTAACATAAACACATAACTTGACTAGGACTTATAATCATCCCTGTTAGACTGAAAACTCATGCCGGTGTATCCCTTCATAGAGATATCACTTTCTCCATGAACTAAAAACATATCCTTGGTCTTGCATAACTACTTTAGGATAGTTTTAACGTCCATCTAGTACTTCTCACCTAGATCAGATTGAAATCTACTCATGACACTCTAGGCATGTGAGACGTTTAGCCGAGTACATACCATAACATACATGATGGATCCTATTGCTAAAGTATAGGGAATTCCATTCATGCACAGTCTCTCCTCTTGTGTTCTCGGACACTCAAATTTAGAAAGGTTAATCTTGTGAGACATGGGAAGGTAACCTTTTCTTGACTCCTAAAGGTTAAATCTAGCCAAAACCTTATCTATGTATGTACTTTGAGAAAGACCTAGTAGCCTCCTAGATCTATCATGGTAGATCTTCATACCAACTATAAAAGCTACCTCTCCAAGGTCTTTAATGGAGAAATTCTTAATAACCATGACTTTATTGTTTGAAGAAAAGGAACACCATTTCCAATTAACAACATATCATCGACATATAATACAAGGAAAAAGACTACAATCTTACTAACCTTCTTATATACACAGGGCTCATTAGCATTTTACACAAAACCAATTTCTTGGATTATCTCATTAAACCTAATATTCAAACTTCTTGATGCTTGCTTAAGTCCATATATGGACCTTTGTAATTTGCATACCTTTGAACCATCCTGAGATGTGAAACCTTTGGGTTGTATCATATATACATCCCGATCGAGGTTCCTGTTAAGGAATGCAGTTTTCACATCCATTTGCAAGATCTCATAATCATAATGAGCAGTGATGTCAAGGAGTATCCTGATAGACTTTAGCATGGTTACTTGTAAAAATTTCATTATAGTCAATGCCTTCCTTTTGACTATAACTCTTTGCGACTAGCCTTGCTTTATAAGTAATTACATTACCATTTATGTCAGTTTTCCTCTTGAAAACCCACTTGAATCCTATGGGCTTAATTCCATTAGGAGCATTAACCAAGTTCCAAACTTCATTTTCATACATAGAGTCCATTTCTGACTTTATGGTTGTAAACCATTTGTCAGACTCTAAGCCTTTCATTGCCTCCTTGTAAGTCTTAGGCTCATTATCTTCCATAAGAAAGATGTGCTTATCATCGCTGTTTAAATAGCCTTATCTTTTAGGAATGATTGGAGCCCGACCTGACTTACTCAATGTTGGTGTTATAATAGGCTGTTCCATACTTACACTTTCTTGTGTAACAGGTGTAGGAACAATAAGTTGATTGTTTGTTTGATCTTCTTGAGAATCTAGCTCAAGACTGCTCCCACTAGGATTTCAAGTATGCGTTCCTTCTCGAGCAACTAAGCATTCCTAGAAACAAGTACCTTTTGTTCCTTGGGATAATAAAAGGTATAACCCTTAGTCTCCTTAGGGTAACCTACAAATAGATGCCTGTCAGACTTAACACCTAGCTTATATAAACTTATCCTCTTTACATAAGCAAGACATCCCCAAACTCTTATGTGAGAAAGAGTTGGTTTATTACCATGCCACATTTCGTACGGTATTTGATCAATTGAATTTGAGGGCACTCTATTTAGAATATAAACTATGCTCTGAAGTGCATAAACCCAAAATGATCTGTTGAGTTCTACTTGGCTCATTATGGACCGAACCATATCAAGTAGGGTTCTATTTCACCTTTCTGACACTCCATTGTGTTGGGGTGTATAAGGAGGTGTCCACTGGGATAAAATATCATTGTACCTTAGATAATCCTAAAACTCTTGGCTTAAGAAATCACCACCTCAATCAGATCAAAGGGTCTTGATACCTTTCCCAAGATGTTTCTCTGCTTTGGTTATGATCTCTTTGAATTTCTCAAAACTTTCAGACTTGCCTCATGAGGTATAAAAAACCATACCGTGAGTAATCATCAATAAAGGTTATGAATTAGATGAAACCTTCATGTTTCTTCACACTCATTAGACCACATACATTGGAATGTATTTTTTCTAAAGTACTCATAACATGCTAACCCTTTCCTTTGAAATGTTTCTTATCATCTTTCCCTTTAAACAAGGTTCACACACCCCATAGGATTCCCATTCCATTGGACCCAGGTCACCATGTTTGTATAACTTAGTTAAGCGAGTCTCATTTATATGGCCTAGACGACAATGCCATAAGCATGAAGATTTCTCATCATCTAACTCCTATTTCTTAGCAATATTCATATTAAGAATTTCAATTTTAGTATTTGGAACATAAATTCCATTCAAACACATTCCACAAGCATAAAGAATATTATCATGCTAAATTTGACAATTATTATTAGAAAATAAAATCTCAAATCCTTCTGTTGCTAAATACACAACAAAAATAATATTCTTAGTAACGGCAAGAATGTAATAACAGTTATTCAAAATTAAAATAAGTCCACTAGGAAAACAAAGGCTATATGTGCTTACAACTATTGCAGCAACCCATGCTCCATTTCCAACTATAAGGTCCATTTCCCTCTTTGCAAGCTTCCTACTGTTTGGCAACCCTTACACATAAGTATAGATATGAGTGCCACAACTAATATCCAACACCCACGTAAACTCATAAGATATTGTAGAGAAACTCTCTATCATGAACATACCTGAAGTAGATGCCGCACTTGGCTTCTTCTTCAGATTTTTGAGCTTTGCAATCACGTTTCCAATGTTTGGTCCTTTGGTACATGAAACATATCCCTTTAGATTTCTCCTTTTTAATGATCATATTTTTTACTTTCCTATTGATAGGATTTAAACCTTTACCTTTGATCCAAATCTTATTGCCAAGGTGCCTATTCCTTTAGCCATCAGATCATCTTCAAAACTTCCAAGTCCTTTAATAAACTCATATGTTTTGCTAGTCTTCCTTGACATGAGATAATCTTTCAAAAAGGGTGAATATTTATTAGATAGACTATCAATCATAGTTTGTATGTCAAACTCGAAATTTCTTTCAATTCCTATTTGAGTAATCCTTTTCGAATACTCAAAGTATTCTTTGCAACGCTTAGTGACCAAGATCCCATCATTTCTCCCAGAGGTATAGATGAATTTCAATATTTCATTCCATTCAATTTTCATGCCCTCATGAATTCCTCTAAGATGAATTAGCCTAAATTGTAGGTCCATACCATCATGTTGCTTCTTAAGATTCAAGGTCATGGTTTCAAGCATTATGCGTGACACCACAAAAAGCATCCTTTTTATGCTTAAGATATGCCTCTTTCTATTGAATAGAAGCCTAAACATCTGGATTGACTAGTTCAAGATTAACTAAAACATAATCTAGATTTCTCTTCTCAAGCTCCTTTCTAAGAAATTTAAACCAGTCTTTAAAATTGATCCCCGTCAACTTATTGTGAAGAATTGGGTGAAGGTTTATTTTTGGATTCATTGTTTAACCTAGATAAACATAGAAATTGTTCAGAAATTAGTATATATACATGCATTTAAAATAAGGTCTTTAATTAAAAACATATTTCCTACTATTTTCTCAATGGTCAATCCATTTTTTCTTAGTAGGTAGCATCCATAGCCTATCTACTATAACCCTCACTATAACAAGTCAAGCTACAATAGATAACCATGGTTGGAACCCATTCATTTGCATTCCATGTAATTGCTAGTCTATTTGAGTTCTCTTTCTCAAGATGTGCATACCCAATTGTACGACTCCTCAAATATGTCTCCAATTTAGCATTAACTCTAATGATATGGATAACTAACCCATTTTGATTAAGGAATCATCCCCATCTAGTCTCATGAACACAAACATGTTAAGGGAAAGCATATTGTACATGTCCTTATATCCATCAATAAGGTTTGTCTCACGACTTATGATAGGAAGATAATTTACCACCTTAATAGCTGTAGGGATTTTATTGGTGCAACCGGTCTCACCCTAGTCTAGGATTTAAGATGGATATGATTATGATAATAATAATTCTGGGCTATTTGGAATTAGTAATCTAAGGGATCATGCTCAAGATTGGTACATCATAATCATTTCATTATGCCAAGAATCCACATAGCATGCAAAACAAACAAGGTCCATGTTTAAGTTCTTTCACCTATGTCTATAAGTTTTAATTTAACAACTCAAACTATGACTGTAAAACCATATGCATAATCCAATTCCCATACTAGAAATCAAATAAGTCATAAAATTCCATTTGGTATGCTTAAACCTAATACCAATGGAGATTTCCATGTAGGAGAGGTTCCCTTAAAGTAAATGAGTAGCCAAGTTAGTCCAATCCTTGCCAAAATAACCATGGCTACTTCAATTCGTTATACCATAAACAATTATGATTTAAAGATTTAGTTCTTTTAATTGAGTGAAATACTCGATGACCCTCAATTTATAGCATTTACACATGTAGTAAAACATTGTTAATTTATATGATAATCACCTAGACTAAGTTTGAGCAAAATCTTAATCTAGTTATAACATCATTTTCTATAAAAAGAATTGAAACCTAAGCCATACATATTATACCTTAATCAATTCATAGAATATCTTATTTCCATATATTATCATCAATCATGTATAACACAAGGCAAACTCTGATACCACTGTTGGTTAACTAAGGCGGTTAATGAACATGCGAACTAGCATGGCGGAATTTCAAAACTTAAGATTAATCCTAAAAGATCTCCTAAGCATGACATGATTGACATAATGACAATTGAAACATTCCATGGATGCTATATATTTATAAATCTTATTAAAAGAAACCTAGCTTATAATTTAGAGCATTACTAGTTAATGCTTGCCTTCCTTTGATGTGGTACAACGATCCCTTAGAATAATTGGAAAACACTCCATTAGCACAAGCCTCCAAACCAGGATGCCCTCTATGACAAGTCCATATGGACCACATTAAACAAAACCTCATGTAGAGGGAAAACTCGTCAGTTAACAAGCAGCTACTAGACCAGTCGTATACCAACTTGAAATTATAACTAAGAAGGCTCTTTTCAAAATAAGAATAAGCCTTAAAAAAGAATTCTTGCTAAAGCTAGAGCAACTCATGGAATATCTTGCAACAAAAAGGAGTTAAAACTCAGAAGGAAGGTTGAGCTGAAGTGAGAAAACAATGAGGGGGAGGGGGCTATTTATAGCCCAAGGGGAGCGAAAATGCTCACCTTATATTAATGTGGGATTGGTGATTTCTCACTAATACCATGCGGCCTTGCAAGCATGTGAGATCCTTGTGAAGCAGTAGTGGGAAAGCCCCACTTGGGCTTACGACAGGCCTCGCAGGCCTTTTCAAGCACTTCTTTCACAATGCTCGCGAGGCCTGCTTGCGGGATTTCCCCCAAGTGCTGCCAAGTAGCTCTTACAAGCCCATGAGCGCTTCTAGCACTCGCATAGGCTTTCCTCGTAGGCTCTTGTGAGATTTCTCGGAAGGCTCACTTACGGTATTTTGGCTTGGTTAAACCTTTCCCTTCTTTCTCGGTGTGCTGGTCTGACAAAAAATTGGTATAACCAAAACAAGTTTGACTCTCCATTTTATTTTCGGTATAGACCCCATCTATAAGTTATTTATTCAGTCTGGTGAAAGACCAATGTGTGTAACCTCATAGGATCCTGAAGTATAGAGCCGTTAGAGGTTAACCTAAACTTGGCTTCCCATCCAGGAACCTTTAGGCTCATTGTTCTAGACCGATATGGAACCTGATAAATCTAGACGATCAAATGGGATTTCTAGCAAAGGCATATGATCCCTCGATACTCAAAATGTCATGTTCCTGTGACATTTCTAGTTCATCAATAGTAACTAGTACAATACACTCCTTCTGTCAGGTTAAGTACTATCTAGTTTATTGAGCTCGGGTTATGTGTTAGCTTATGTAATAGTCGAAGCTATCCTAAAATTAGACTTGTTCACAAAGAACATCACTCGCCTTTATGTATTGAGATTGACTAGAAACCCATTTTATCAATCTCATACTCTAATAAGAGGTTTATGAGTGTGTTACTTCAACAAGAGGCCTTAAGGTATAACTCCCATTATATCACTATATCAGGAGTGATGGATCCCATCTTGCCTACTATGCTTACTAATGAACGATCATCACTATACCCCCGTAATCACCCTCATTATCCTAATCACTAGGGTATGAATAAGTATGACCTAAAGTATAGCAACTACCGCACAAGGTAACTAGCATCTCAGGTCTTAGGATACTCGTACTACTACTGCAATAAGACATGGCACCAACACACGAATATAGTTATTTCTGAGTATCTGTCTTATAGAGGTCTCCAATGTATTATCCAAATACATTCATGTGTTAACTCAAGGTACCACCTTCAACTCATGAAATCAGCTACTTAGATTAAATCCAAGGAGTAAGCCTACACATGCTAGTCTGTCCTATTCATTGATGTCTAGTCTCAATGAAACTATGACTAGGGATATTTAGACTTTTCATAGTAACACGTGTGTGTAGTTCTCAATCCACATACTATATCCTTCCTTTCCCTTTTACGCTATGAAATAGTCACAGACTTTGTCTTATTATATAAAATAATATATA
>CATIWQ010272645.1:0-18309 GCA_949673415.1 Euphorbia schlechtendalii | reverse complement strand
GTAAATAAACGCAAAAACGATGAGAAAAACATCAAAACATATATATATATATATATATATATATATATATATATATATATATATATATATATATATATATTTTTTTTTTGCCCTTAAACTTGAAATCTTTTTAGTTAATGTTTGTCCTTCAACTTTCAAATAAATTTTTGAAACTTTTAAATTTGACATAAGTGAACTTTTAAATCTTTTAACTTAACATTACCGAATTTAAAAGTCTCATTCAATTAACACATAAATTTATAGTTTACGAATACACAATTGAGTGTCATTCCATTTTCACGAATAAACTAATATTTATACGATTATAAGGTGGTTCAAATGTTCAGTTTTGTCAAATTAGAGGGCTGGGAGGTTAATTTAGAAGTTTGAGGTATTAAGTGAAAATTGTGAAGTTTAGACAAAGCAATATATATGTATTTGGCTTGAAAAGATTTGTTACATATTTTCACATTATATAGTTACACAAATCAAGGAACACCAATTATGAGCATAGAAATGATAAAAACTTGGAATTGAAGTGGGAAGATCATTTTCTATCTACTTTTATAAAGTCTAAATTAAAGAGTGTTTAGAAAGTTGTAAATGAGCAACTCAAAGAGATTTTGATGATTCTGTATTCAACTCAAAATTCAACAACTTCTAATAAGACCAGCTTAAGAAAGGATAAAGAATTCCAATTCTTGATTCAAGTTTTGAAGAGGAGTTCAATACTTGGTCTGATTAGAGTTAGCTTAAGTGAGCTTTAGACATGTATGTGTAAGTCACATATTAACACATTGGAATTTTGGTTAATTCTTATTAGATCAATAACATGATGGAAGGAAAATAAATGGGAAACTACATATTATTTAATTAATTAGAATTACTTATATTGTTTTCATATTCAGGAATTTTAGTTTACTAGTTAATTAATATTTCAAATTAAAGTATGATTATTTTCTTATGCTTTAAGAAATTCAATCCTAAAACTATTAAGATTTTAATATTTTATTTTTAGGCAAATTCTACATATAATTTCGTGTTATAGGGTTAGTAATATTATATATAGATATATTTTTATGTATTTTAGATAGTTTTAATGATTAATAAAACTTCAGATTTCCTTTATGGAATTTCAGCTTCTTCTTTAAGCTCGAGTGATTGTGATATTGTTTTTGAAGTCTTATTTTGATTATTATCGATTGTTGTGGCTAGATAATTGAGAATCAACCCCACGTCAGGTTCTTTCATCCAATTCGAAAGATTGCGTTAATTATATGTTAGCTTGATTATTCGTTTTAGTTGCTAGGATTAGTTATCCTATTGCTACCTTCTATTCCATAATCTGATTTGAATCTATTTTTCTATCTTATTTGTGTTTCATAAACCTCAATTCACGATCGGGACATTCATAAAGTTCGGATTACGCTTCATGTAACCGGATTCGGAGATTTCATGCAAACTCAAGGTACACCTCTAATTCAACCTCTGTGAAATTGTCAATTCTTTATTCAGCACTATTTTCTTATTGAAAACTATTTAAGTAATTGTTAATTACTGTACAACTATTTGATTCATCAACTATATGCTTATTATTCCACTCATTCTTGGATCACTTTAGCATATTCCAAACCCCTGTCATTTCTTTCTTTTAAATCAAATTTAGCCAATTCTTGAAAAAAAATCTCTTTTGTAAGTTTTGTTTGATCTGGTCTTTTTATTTATATCATGTATCAAGTCACTACTTAGTAATGGTACATGCATTCTCAATTTTTTTAAGTATTTTTTACGAAGAAAGAGGATTGTAAATCTTCAGCTTCATAAAATCCTACATATTCAATATAAGACATGTGCTTTATACAATTAGTTAAATTCAATTTAATGCCGTAGCTCTAGAAATCGCCTATTTATGAGTTAAATGGTCCTTGTAATCACTTGTCTATTCATAGTCCTGATATTTTCATATTCTTGTCGAATCCGGCATCTTCCTTATTAATGTTTTCTGAGTAAATTTCAAAAACATGCATTGTGATTTGATGGTTTTGTAAAAAAGTCCTTGTGGAATTTTTCTTTGCAAAAGGAAGTTTATAGTTTCAAAAATTTACAAAAAATAATAATGTTCTAGAATGTATTTCAATAAATTTAACAATCTCATATGTTAACATTATTATTTAAGAATTATTCATTAAAATTTGAGTAATTTTCTAAAATTATTCGTTTTATTATGATTTTTCAAAGTTAAAATAGTTGTACTTTTCAAAAAATTCTAAAATTTATCACTAAGGTGTATTGTATAATTATTAACCATGTTGCAAAATTTCATTAAAAAATAAACAATATTATCCCTTTTTATAACGTAATTTTAAATTGAATATCATGTTTTTACTAACTTTTGAACCACAAGCACCTTCTGAAAAAAAAATATTCACAAAAACCATTTTGCAATTCAATCAAGTCATAGGATATGTTTTTAAAATTTACTCTAATTTTTTTATTCTAAAGATGTTTATGTAGTTGCTATTTGTGACTTCAAAAATGTTTTTCGTATGTTTATTAAAAAAATATGATTACATGTGGAAAGTAAGGGGGAAATAGTTTCTAAAATAACATTGTTACAATTTATTTTCTGAAGATAATGATAGCAAGATGGCTTCCAAGATATTAAATGGGCTTCTCAAACTCAAAACGGTAATCATCATTTAAACGAAGCCCACAAACTATGGGCCTAATTCACCAGTCATACTCTATAGTTTCCTATCCGTGAGTTCAAATGTTTACCAAAATTGTTACACTAAAACACACATTTTGTCAATTTTGTTGAACATTTGTTTTGAACTCATAATTTTACATTTTTTGAAATCTCATTTTTTGAAATCTTCAAGGGGAGGTGGCTATTAAATCAAAGTCTGGTGGTTTAGTGGGTGTATTTTTAACTTCTTCAACAATGATTATTTGTTTAATATCAAATATTAGTTTTAAGTGCTCAACTATGACTAATAAATACTCGCTTAAGTGTCTTTTTAAAATCTTAAAAAAATTTTAAAATAAGTAATTATATTATTCGTTTTAGTGGTTACATTTACATGTTGTTGCTTAGTTGGCTATGTAAACTTACATAGCCAACTAAGCAACAACATGTAAATTAACGAGACACAAGTGTTTTTGGCGATAATCTTGCCTTGAAATGCCTTCACTTTCTACTCCCCCAATTTCAAAATAAATGTTATTTTAGAACCTCAGAAAAATTTCAAAATAAGTGTCATTTTTGGATTCCAATGCACTTTTTTAAATATTTTATCCATTTTAATCTTAACTATGCACATTATAAAAGATAAAAAAATAAAGTATTCAATTAACTTTCGAATTAAAAAAATCATAGGGGTAAATCAGTATTTTTATTGCCTTAATTAATGTGATCTTATTATTGACAAACAACCTAAAAACGACAGTCATTTTGAAATGGAATGAGGAATTCAAATGCCTAAAAGTAAATATAGTAAGTGTTTTTGTAACAGCTATTTGTAACATGAAATTAGGGAAAATCTCGTAGGATCATAGTTGTCAATCCCGCCCTCAAATCAAAAAAGATAAAAGATTAAAAGTTTGATCAGGGTTCAACCAGAGTGTAATAAGCATGTGAAATTTTATTATTTAGAATTTTTTAAACAACTAATATAAAGTAAAAAGCAATAAACTAATAATCATTCGGTCATATTGCTAATAACATAAAAAAATAGTCAATCAGACCATGATTATTCAGAAACTTTGTTAGAAATTAAGAAAAACTTATCGTAATATTTGAGTCATGTACTTTATTAGTTTATTATCAATATTACATGTAATTATATTATTCTTATTACGAAAATATAATATCCTAACGAAGCTTATGCAATTACATATGCGAACTACAATACATCTAAAATGTTTCATCTCATTGAACACAATCACTAATACAAATCATTAGATAACACACTGTAAACTATTTAAATCTCATCAAACCCATGAACTAACTCATAATATATATGTAAAGTAAAAAGACTAAACAATACAAAGAATGAAACAAAAGAGATGATAATAACAAAAATTAAATTTCTAAGATTATTCTTTGTACCTTTATGAGAAGAAGAGTAGCACCGAAGAGAATTGTTTCCAGGCAATAAAAAATTGAAATTGGAAAAAAGTATAGAAGTTAGAAAGAAGAGGAAGAAGAGGAAGAGACGTTTGAATTGGCTGTTGAGTTGTACTTTTAGTGGACTTCTTACAAATATGTTTTTATATTCTTAGTTTTTATTCAATTTTTTTTTTATTTCGAAAGAGATTGAGTTTCGAACCTATTATCTTACACCTCCATTTCAGGAGATGTATAAATTGAGATACCTTCATTTGGTAGTTATTGTTCAAGTTAAACATTGCATTAAACCTACACAAGGAAACACAAGAAAAATATAACTTCTTATTGACCCATAACCCGTTACGGGTTCCCGGATCATTGATTCAACTGATCGTATCACCGAATAATTAGCAAGTCATGTATATGTTGGATTTTTGGGATCATACTTGCTAGGTCCGGGTTTAGCCGAGTCAACCGGTCGGGTCTTGTCTAACTCGCTCAATAAAGTTAAGAAATTATCTTCAGCTCATCGTCATAATCATTATCTATCAACTAATTGTATGCGCACACTTAAAAATTTTAAGAGCTGAGATCTCAAATCTTAACTCATAAATTGATGTCAAAATGTATTAGTACTGAAAAAAGAAAAACAGACATATTCTAAAAGTAAATATGTTCTGTTGAAAATTGCACTTGGAAAGTACAATTTATAATAAGTTGTATGATATATTAAGACAAACAAACGATACGAGTCGCAGATTTAGTATAAATTAACTGTTATATTTGTACAGAATTGACGTGTCAAGATCAATATATGGCTTAATGATATGTACATGGACTAAATTACAATATCACCAACACCTTTAAACCGTCCATACGGCCGACCTTCAATAAGATATTCAACTTTAATCGTATAAAAGTATCATTCGAATTAGACATTTGTATTAACTTAATTAATCATTATCAAAGTCCTCTAACTATTTGATGTCTTCTTTTTCCTCTAATATCGTGTTTCTAACTTCTTGCTTGCAAGATACTAAAAGCAAATTCAACCATACTCTGTAATGAGGAATGTGGCAAAATGTGAAATAAGTTTGAGAAAACGAGTAATGAATTGTTATGAAAGTCCACACGTGGGGGCACCGAAAGTTATTTTTTCGGAGCCCATCACCGAAAACCACCGAAAGTTGATTTATTGGGAGCCATCACCGAAAGTTGTTTTGTCTCTATGCTTCAACATTTCATTATAAATAGGGTGAATTGCAAAGCAAATAATCATCACAAATTTGAGAGCATGAGAGCATTTGGAGAGTTAGAGAAAAATTAGTAGAGAGGAAGATCAAAAACGGGTCAAGCAAAAATTAAGTCTAGTAATTTTTGCGCTTTTGATTACATCTATTAAGGGTTTTTTTTAAGAGAATTTCTCTAAAAATTCTCAGAGATAATTGGGTGTGAGGTGAGAGTTTTGTAAGCACTGTGTAACTTTCTCCATAAATAAAGTCTGCAGCAGCTCCGGAGAGGTAGGCGAAATTGGCCGAACTCCGTCATCAAATGTTGTGTTATTTTTCCACTATTAATTTTTCGCATTCCATTAATCTGGTAGTACGGGAATTACCACGTTTATTCCCCAACATGAATTTCAGTTAATATGTGATCATTCATTGAAATGATACCGTTGTGTATGACCCATTCTAGATTTATCTGTGGTTTGATTAGTTGATGTGTTGTAATCACATGACTGAATGAGCTAGAGAGTTGGTTTGAATTCTTGGGTGCAATAAGTATCTTTGTTCTCTTGTTCTGTCTAGAAGAGAACAGAAGAGAGATGCCCAATAGAGATTCCCTGTTTGATTTCACCTGCATTAATCCATTTGCAACAATTACACACAATGAAAGCAAACAGTTAAATCTGGAACAAATTTAGTCACTAATTTATCAATAATTTATTGCTTTGTCATTGATATGAGACACTGCTTCTAAGTTCTAGTTTTGAGACTGGTAGAAATTTATATAATAATTGGAGAGCTTTACGGAAAGCTGTGAAACAACATGTATAAATGAGAGCATGAGACTATTCAAGACTGACACATCTTGGCAGAAACACGTTGCAAAGCAATAGCTATTTAGTTGTCATGTACAAAATAGGTGAATATCTGCCGTTTTTTTTCAAATGTTCAAGTATTGGTTAATTGCAATTTTTGTTAGTAATTCCTTTTTTGATGCTGATAGATTTTTTTTTCACTCTTTTCCTTAGATTATGTGAATGTGAGAGTTGATTCAAGTTAAATTAATCATAGTTATGTAATATTGTAATATTTCCTGTCTTGAATGTGTTCAATAATGGGTTATGGATGTTGTGGTGTTAAATGTAAGAGAATTGACGGAGGAAAAGCGAGATTGAGTTGGACAAACATTATTAAAGGTTCCATTTATTGGATTTTTTAAATTATCGAAACTTATGTAGCTAGTTGAGACTAAAGCTAAGACATTCTTGTTGTTAAAATATGATAAAATTAGGAATGGAAGCCGAGATATTTAGAGAATATAAAAAGCTTTGATGTACCATTAACATATTGTGTACTCACAGTTACTGTATTATTATTATTATTAGGCCAACAACCCAACAAACAATATGCTTACAATTGACTGACAATAGTTGCATGAAGGCTTGTGAGAATTTAAGTGGGGCTGATCTTAAGAAGCTGGTGCGTATTTGAAAACTAGAATTAAACAGACCTTGCTTCACTACCTTTTCTATGTTCTATTATGGCTTTTAGGTTGAGAATAAATTTTAAATTCAACAGGTTGATGAAGCAGTAATGGCTACTTTAGTTGAGGCGGGGAGTAGCTTATTATCGGGAGAAAGTCTGAAGATAATCGAGGCAACTCATTTTGAGGAAGCACTCAACAAAATTTCTCCATCTACTTCAATCAAGGTATGTTGGAACAAATACAATATTACAAGGTTTGATCATAGAGCTTTGAACGTGCATGAGAGTAATTCTTCAAATTGTTTGAGTTGGGATTTGTTGATCTCTATTCATGCTCTTGAATAGAAATTTTGTAGGTAGAAAAACCTAATCTATGTGAATTTATTCATTTTTATTTACATGCAAATGTTAAAGTTTTTTTTTTAGTTCTGAGATGCTTAAACAGTTTGTTTTGAAGGCAATCACAAAGTTGATTAAATTTTTGATCTTGTATTTCAGATTTTAACTTGTATATTAATTAGCCATTAATGTTTGTAGAAAATTATTAGGCTGAGAGGAGGAATCAATACATAACTGCATTGGCACCTTTCAGTTTCATCTTCATTTTTCTATTAAATAGAACTCCTTTAGCACCTCTTTTTCACCATCCCGCTTTAGTTCAATGAATGACATTAGTGACCTATAACTCTACAGCTACATGTATTGAAAGAACTAGTTATACAAGTTACGATGCTTTTGTTTAATCTTTTTTTACTGCTGTAGTTGTGTTATATTTTTCTTTTTATATGTTACTTGACTATATTTTTCAGCTCCTCAGTCTCATACTCTCACTTATGAAACAATACTTTTTATGGAACATGTAAATAGCATACACCAAGTTCGAGAAAATGATTGACCAACATAAATTTGTTTGTTGATAGATTGATATCTTGCTAGGAAAGACCGAAAAGTTTGACGAGTTGATGGTCGCATCAGCTGAGGAAAAGTTAGAGAGTGAGGAGAATAGTTAAAGTTTGAGAAAGAAGGTGATAGAAAGAGAAGTCTATATGAATATATTGAATGAAGAATGGTGGATCAAAAATGTAAATTGGAAACACTATATACTTTTAGTAGTGTTGTTTTTAGTTTGTATAGAATTATGTATTTTTTAGTTCTCGTTAGAATTTGTATACAATTAAATATTATGCATTATGAATTATATAAAACAATAAATTTCTTTTTTTTTTTGAATTAGGGCATCAATTAAGTTTTTACAAATGTGTTGCAATAAAAGTAAAAAGTGTTTCAAATGCGACATAAGTGTTTTTCAAAAAGTGTTGTGCAAACTGGACATGGTGTTGCAAATATGATAAAAGTGTTATAAGAAAAGTGTTGCGAATTAACAACAAAAGTGTTAAGAAAAAAAATTAAAGGACGTTAACATTGACGGTGATGGATATTTTTTGCAATACAAGAGAAGTCGTTGCAAAAACTAAAAAAGTGTTGCGAAAAGTCACTTATTGCAGCACATTTCTTAGTGTTGCGAAAAAAATAAATGTGTTGCAAAAATGACTTTTCTCAAGGGAAGCATCACCAACGACTTTTTTCACGGAAAAGTGTTGCGACAAATGCTTTCGCAACACTTTTAGCACTTTAGGCAACATTTTTTCGTTGTTGCGATAGGCCATCTATGGCGTAGTGTGATCATCATTGGTTGAATAGAGCTTGATTTGGTATAAATCCAACAACTGTTGATATCTTTGCTATATTTATAATGGATAGATTGGCTTTTTTTTTATCAGTAGAACTTTAATCCATATAGGGTAATATGTTAGTAGCTTGTCCTAGCTAGCGATGTAAGGGCACATGATGGTTGCTTTTACCGCTCCCAAAATCTTATTTTTCAATCTCAAATGTTTGAAAAACTTTCTCCAAAACGTAGATAGAAACAAAACATGGAAATATGTTTTTTAAATCTCATTATCAAGATAACTCAAAATGAATAGTTAGATTTTTATCACATGATTCGACTTAAAATATTCCAAGAGCCTTTTATTTTGTATTGAGATTTTAAAAAAGTCACACAATAATGAACTCGGAGAAAAATGATTTTTTAAATTGCTTTGTTAGGGTTTTTAGAACATGCACCCCTAGTTCTCCAAACCGTTAGCCTCTCCCACATCTCATCTCCTTCATCGTTGCCTCTTGCCGATGATATCATCCTTTAAGTTATGCATCACACTTATAAAACATACCCCCAAAAAATCATATTCTTGAAATTCCTAATACCTTGCAGTTGAATGGGATTCCCATGACTCCCACAACCTTGCGGAATGAATCTGACCCTCTAATATAACTATCAAACCCTTCATCACTCAAGAAATCATTTGCTTTAATGATTTCCAACGAAAGAAACACGATTACAACACACTATCTGATCAAAACTAGCGAAGTCTTATTTAGGATACCGATAGTGGATATAACTCCATCAAGATTTTGAAGCATCTTTATGAACAACACCTAGCTTACTACTAACACTTGATAATTGCTAGATTACGTCTTGCTAAAGGTAGAACCATACTGGTTTAAAGGCTAGGCTATCGAAAATTTTGGGATTGAATAGTTCCTTGAAACCGATATCCTTGGGAAAGGTTTCTTTCATGTTATTATGAACTTAGAATTGAAAGTTCGACACATATGGCAACTAGGAAATCTAAATCTTTAGTCAAGGATTATGAGATTGATAGATTGTAAATCCAACATATTTTTATGCTTAGTCTATGTTTTTATAAACATATTTTAGTCTTTAGGGGCTTTGTTATTATCGTTTTCTATTTTTTCAGGTTTCAAAGGTGGTTTGGAGAAAAGATGACCAAAGTGGCCAAAATCAGTACTTCATCGGAATCTATGTGCATGGACTAGGAGTGGTAGCAAGTCCCGTTGATATCCATAACTTTTAGAGAATTCCAGATTATTAAAGTCAACTTATTTTAGAAGGAAGCACATTAAAGTCAATAGAAGATTCACTATTTTGGAGAAGTCTTAATCTAAAAAGGGGCATATTCACATTTAAATTCTATTTAGGTAATGGATAAGCTCAGCAAAATTCCTTTCTAAGTAAACTAAAGAGGAAAAAACCTAAAGAAGAAAAAAATGCTACATTCCTAATCAAAGACTAATTAAGAAGTATAAAAAAGGAGGCATCTCTATAAATTCAAGGCCGAATTCAACATGGAATAACCTTTGTTGGTCCTTAGACGGCTTAATTACACAACAGAGGAGAGTGAATGTTGTTCTTGCTTACTTTTTAGATTTTATAAAATATTTACCAAGAGTAAGTTTTTAGATGCGCGTGCTAAGTGCTTCATGCTAAGTTGTGTCTAAAAACTTATAAACTACTCAACTTTGCTATTCATTTTATCTTCAATCGCTTGCTGAGTACTTTACTCAGCACAGATTGGTTTTTCAAGCACAACTATGAAAGAAGAGAGATAAAGTGATGAATGAGAAATGCGATAAAGGCATAAGTAAAGTTAGAACATCAACACCTGAGATTGGTTTTGAGAGATTCAACTTTCAGCACAGGCTTTTGATCAGCCTTCTTTGAAACCTCATTGACTACCTTCAACACTTGATCAATCTTTACATCTTGGTTCATGATGAGCTTGGACATTGTCTCTAGCACTTTCGCCATGCTATGCCCTATATCCTTTTTAGTTTCTACTTCTTTGAGCACATTGTCTATCTTCTTATCGATGCTCCTCTTTGTTTTAGCTTGTTCTTTATGGAAATATGTAGTTTGATTTTCTATGGCGGAGCTCAAACTACTCAACTGCTTAGTCGCAACGTCTACTTTATCCTTTATCTTTACTGCTATTAGTTAGCGAGTACAGTAGACATGGGGATAGAAGTAACAGTTGTGGCAAGCTGGGCTACTGAATCCGATAAACTAGCTAGGATCAAAACCATCTTCAACCATGCTCTTGGCACTCTCCTTTGCTAAGTGATTTTGAATCATAAGTAGATTGCCTTAAATTTTCTCTAACTCCTCGAATTAGAGTGATTTAGAGGGCAAGCTTGAGTGTTCATCAATCCCAGGGAGCTTGGCATTGGGCTTGTATGATAAGTTCGTCAATTCCTAGGCTGGTAGTAGTTTGCTAACTGCCCCATCCAACTCAGTATCAAACGTGAGAGTGGGGAATTTCTTCCTTACCAGCTCCCTTATTTGAGCTAGGATGGATGAATCAGGCATGTGTCGAACTGGCTTGCTGCTGAGTTCAGGTACTTCACTAGTTGTAAAATTTACCTCAATACCATGACCACTTGCATTTCCTTGCTTAGCGGAGTTCTCAGCATTATGAACTTCTATGATCAGAGGGATTAGAGGGGTTAAGGATGGGTTTGAAGAAATGGTAGGTTTAAGAGTTTGTAAAGTTGAAGAATAGGGAATAGGTTTACATTTTACAGGGGAAGGAATTATTTGAGTTTGAGATTGTGTATGTGTGTTTGTTTCAGTATGTGAAGGAGAAGAATGTATGGAAAAAGAATCTTGGGTATTATCAAAAGTAGAAGGGATATTTACTAGGGATATAATGCTATACCGTATAATGATTCATTGTTATCGGGAAGTATAGCTAACAAAAGCTCCAATTCTTTTCCTTTGGTTTTGTTTACAGAAGCATGGTAAACATGCTTTAATGCTTTGTAGATAGGATTGACAGGCTCTGGATTGAATTCCAATTGGAAAGCAACAAATCTAAAATTCCAGTTAAAACTTTTAACACACATATATAAGGAGCAATATTTTTCAAGCGTCAACCAATGTGGGATAATTTAACAAGAACGAAACACCGTGCCATGCCAGATACTTGGCACATCTGACCAAGTTCATTGCAAAACCCATGAGCGGTACTCTCTCGAACATTTCTCAAGAAATTAATACGCGCCCACTAGCTTACAGTCATTCCATTAATCAATTTTTACAAAAGAAAAGAAGCAACCGAGAGATCAATGTTATAACTTGTATTACAAAATCAGATACATTGTGTTATGATAGCATAATATTACCTTGTTCATCATATTCCATTGGTCAACATGAGGCAAGCAGTCCTTTTCCTTTCTAGTTTCGTGATATTTCAGCTACGGAAGTACTTCACCAATAACTTCATCATTGAATTATCATCTACAGGAAATCTAAACAAGAAAAAATTTCCACTATTAGAAGTCCCAAAAATAGACAATACGATATTAAATCTATTGAAGGCCTTCGAATTCTCTTGTAGGTTGAGATGTCAATCTAGATACGCGATACTTTCTCCTTACATTTTCTCTCTAACTAACTTCAACTTTTACACCTCTAAGGCCCTTTTTAATCTAGTAAAAGTACAAAAGGAACACCATGTGTTAGTTATATCGAGCACTTTAAAATGATGTTTTTTTAAGAATAGATTTAAGTACCTTGATTGTGTCAGCATCAGACAATGGCCTTGATAAAACATCCTTACCAAAAAGCTGGGCAACAAACTAGGCAACCTAAGTCATGCATAGCATACTTTAATCAATTCATAGAAAATATTATTAACATATTATAATCAATTATGCATAGTATGAGGCAGGCTCTGATACCACTACTTGTTAATTAAAATAACAGGCAATCGCTACAAGGTGGAATTTCAAAACTTAAAATTAACCTAAAGGTTCTCCTAAACATGCCATGATTGATATAATCTAAGTTAAAATTTTCCATAGATTTTTTTAAGTTTATAAATCTTATATAAAAAACCTAGCATCTAAGTTTAGAATATTACTAGTTGATGCATGCTTTCTCTTTCTTTGGTTGCGATGTTCCCTTAGAGTAATTCAGCCGAAATTCGTTAGCACGAGCCTCCAAACTAGGATGGCCTCTACGATTGATCTACATGGTTCTTCACCAATTAAAATCTCACTGAGGTAGAACCCATTAGGAGACAGCAGCTACTAGACCGTTCGAAAACCAACCCAAAAATAACACTGAGAAGGCTCACTTTAATTAGAAAGAGACTTCAAAAGAATTCTTTGTTGTTTGGAGAAACTTATTATGGATCTCGCATAATGAAAGAAGATAGAGATGTCAAACTCAAAGAGAAAAGTTGAGATGAAGTATGTAATAAAGAGGAGCTAGAAGCCTATATATAGGGAAAAAAGGGGGAGTGTTTGACTCCCCCTCAAACACTTAGCCGGTTAGCCACACGGGTCAATTGGACCTGCAGATCCATCATAAGGCAAGCCCTTGTAGCTTACGTTGTACCGGAAGTATGGGCTTATGGCCTGTCGCAAGCCCATGCTTGTAGGCTATTTGAGAGACATGCTAACGGGCTTGTGCTACAAGCCCGTGCAAGCACTACCATAGGCAGAGCTTGCAGGATTGTAGCTCGCTAGCGTAAGCGGGTTTACCCAGGTATTCTCGGCATAATCCCACTTTATAGGTTATTTACTTAGTTCGATAAAGACACAGAGTGTATGGCCTCATAGGATCCCAAAGTATTGAGCCGCTAAGGTTAACCTAAACTTGGCTTCCCATACTGGAACCTTTAGGCTTAGTGTTCCAGACGATCAAATGGGCTTTCTAGCAAAGGCGTATGATCTCCCGATACTTGGAACTTCATGTGCTTGTGACTTGATTTGGTTCTTCAGTAGTAACCAATACAATACACTCCTTCCATCAAGTTAGGTACCATATAGTTTATTGAGAGGATTAAGTGTTAGCTCATGTAATAGCCGTAGCTATCCTAGAATTAGACTTGTTCACGAAGAACACCACTTGGTCATTATGTATCAAGATTTACTAGAAACCCATTCCATCAATCTTAAACTTTGACTAGATGTTTATGAGAGTGTCGCTTCAACAAGAGGCCCTAAGGTACATCTCCCATTATATCACTATATCAAGAGCGATGGATCCCATCATGACTACTCGGCATACCAACATATGATCATCATTATACCTGTAGTCACCCATATCATCCTGATCGCCAGTGTATGAATAAGTATGACCCAAAGTATAGAAACTCCTATATAAGGTAACCAGTATCTCAAGTCTAAGGATACTTGTACTGCTACTACAATAACATAACACCAACACATAAATATAGTTATTTCTAAGTGTCTATCTTATAGTGGTCTCTAATTTATTACTCGAATACATTCATGTGTTAACTCAAGGTACCACCTTCAGCTCTTGAGATCGGCTGCTTGGATCTAATTAAAGGAGTAAACCTACACATGTTAGTTTGCTTGTTCCATTGATGTCAAGTCTTAATGAAACTATGAGTAGGGATATTTAGACTATTCAGAGTAACACACATGTGCAGTTCTCACACCACATATCTCCCACTATATTCTCGCACTTTTACACTATGAAGTAGTCATGAACTTTGTCTCATCAATGCGCATATAACTATTTAATACTATACATATATGATACTAGAGAGATACATAAATAAATTAAAAGCACTGATAAGCAACAAAGATGCCTGAATTAATATTAATAATAATCCAAAACCGTTTGTACATTATAGCTAATAAAGATATATCACCCTGATTGCCTCTAGAGTATAAATCATGTCTAACAATATGTTCATCAGGAGTTTTAGTTGCGCTTACCTCGAAAATCAGGTGGGACTGATCTTTGAATGAGTTATTGGAATCCAACGGTGGTGCGGAAGCGTCAAAAGGTTGCTCAATAATAGTACTATTTTCTTCAACTCCTGGTTCTACATTTAGAGAATTTGTTATTTCGGGTAGCCAACTTAGTGTATCCATTTGTTCCTTCTCCCACTTAGTATTATGTTGGATATTGTAGAAGTATTATGTTTCTACAAAATTGTAATTCATTGTGGTATGTAAGTGGCAGGTCTTTGGATTGTAACACTGGTATCCCTTTTGGTTGATTCAGTATCTAATGAAAGCATATTTTTCGGCACATGGGTCAAGTTTGGTTCGATTTGTCTTAGGAATGTAAACAAAGATAGAGCATCAAAAAATTCTTGGTTGTAAGGTTAACAAAGGAGGAATTTTAGTGAATTTGGCTAGGGTTTGGATGGGTGTTTGTAGGTCAAGGATTTTTAAGGGAATTTGATTAAGAAGGTATGTGGATGTGGCTACGGCATCGGGTCAGAAATGTTTGGTATTTTGGATTTAATGATAAGGGCTCGGGGTCATTTCCAAAATGATTATGTTTTTCCTTTCGGAAACACCATTTTGTTTAGAGGTATGAGGGCATGTAGTTTGGAGAATAATCCCTTGTTGTTGATAGTGGTGCTTCATGGATGAATTAAGAAACTCCCTTCCATTATCGAATCTTAGGATTTGACTATTCTTTTAAAACTAGGTTTGGATCATTTTAAAAAAATGGATAGAATTTTCAGTTACTTCAGATTTATTTTTCAAGAAATAAACCCAAGTCATAGGTGAAGTAACCCATACATCCAAATGAATCAAATCAAAAGGCAAGTTCAATTTGTTATTATTGAGTTTATAAGTTTGGTGATTGCTCTTTGCTAAAACACATGTATCATAACGCCAATTATTTTGAGGAAAAAGTTTAGGAAATAACATTTGCAAGTAACCCGTGGATGGGTGCCCTAATCTCCGATATCAGAGCCATGCGTCTCTATCAATAGTCCTATGAGCAAGCATCAAAGTACTATTTCAAACAACTTTATCCAAGTAGTATAACCCTTGACGTTCAGTGCTACGTCGAATAATCATGCCCGTCTTGATGTCTTGTAAAACACAAAAGGTTGGGTTCATTAGTACGGTACAATTGAGTTCTTTTGTAACGTGACTAATTGACAATAGTTTGTGTGATAATGATGAAACATATAAGCAGTTGGACAATTTTAAATGTGGCGAAATTTCAATTTATCCAACTCATATAACATGAATACATTCTCCATCGGTTGCCATAACATGGGTTTTTCCTGATTTAGTTCATAATTTAAAATCACATGAGTCAAAGGTCATTCTATCCGTAGCACCACAATCAAAGATCCAAGACGTGTTTTTTTAAAAATTATTTTGGACTGTGTTGGAAAAAGATTTGTTTTCTATAGGTTTACTTTGGGATTTTTGTATGCTTAATGGGCTAATTTTTGAAAAAAGTTTACCTGGGAGCCGAAATTAAGGGACAAACAATCAAGTTTAGGTAAGGTTTTATTTGGGTTAGTGGCATTTCGGTTGGGCTAGGTTCAAAGGCAAGAAAAACAAAATTATTTGGGTTGGGCTTCCTCATCCCTATGGTTTTCCCCTTGTTCAACCATCACTACAGCCCCTTGCTCTCCCCTTTGTTGTTGCTATCGATGCATGGCAGCTACTCTCCCTCCGCCACTATTGCTCTTTCTTTTGCTTTCATCTGGCCACCAATTGGGATACCCAATCACTTCAAAGTAATTATCCCTTATATGCTTCGTTTTTCAACACATAATATATTTCAGCTTCGATTTATCTTGTCGAGATGATGATCCTTTGCCATAATTTTTTGCTTTTGTCTTTGTATCGCCATTCCAATGGCCTCTATTTCGGTTGTGTTAAAGACGTTGCCTATTTACTCTGATGCATTTTCTGTTGACCTGAACATAGAGGTATGAGCTGCCTCCTTTTTTACCGCAATATAGGCTGCTTCTGGTGATGGTAATAGCTCTTATCTTAGTATATCTCTCTTGATTTGATGATGCTCTGGTCTAAAGCATTCAGAATTGAAATAACGTTTTTGTTCTTGTCTGATTTTGTTGTATGTGGCTATGTCAATTTCTGAACCATTTGGATCCGGCTCCCTTCTATTGATTCACCTCAAACGCCTTGTAAGGTAATCCAGAAATTCTCTAAAGCTTGTCCATTTTACTTCATGTCGTTGACCTTTGAATGAAGGTCAAAGGTTTGAAGCTTATCTCTGCCACTACTATAAGCCGTGATAAGCGTACTCCAAAATGCATTTGTTGTGGGGAATTCGGTTAGATTGTTTGCTAGTTGAGGCTCAATATTTTGAATGAGCCATGAAAAGATGATTAAATCGTCTTGTTCCCATTTATCAAAATTTTCATCTTCTGGATTCGGGGGGGCTGGAATTTCGATCAGGTGGCTTAGTAAAGTCTTTGATTTTCCCTCAATTGCTATTTTCATCATGCGAGCCCATAGTGCGTAGTTCTGATTATTTAACTTCTTATTGATGTTGAGGTTATCTGAAAGAGACTGTTTTGAGCTTTGGTTCATGATGCTTGATTTTAACATATTTGCTATTTGAATTGACAAGTCGTCATTTTTGCATTCAATTTGTTTTTTCGCGTTGCTATCTTCGGACTTGGTAACCGAAGACTTTTGAGTGTTTCCAGAGACTTGTGTTTTGTCACCCTCTCCAGACATGGTAGCTGGCTTCTTTTACGGTAAGCCTGACAGGTGATGAAGCTACAAATTATGATCTTGGAACCATAAAATGCTTTGATACCATGATAAAATTACTAAAATATGAGAAAAGTTTTCTTATTGTTTTTGTGATGATTTTCAATGGTGAATACAGCTGCTTTATATAGTAGTCTGTACAACCTAAAGAAAGGAAATACATTTAAGTGCTTTTAAAACCTTTCTAAAACTATTCCTAAAATTGTGCTATCCCATTAATCTTGTGATTGTGTTGACTTGACAGATTGTGAAATGATGAGGTTGTGATTTTGATCCAAAATTTATTTCTTTTTCTAACAGTTTTCTATATTTAGTATGCTTGTATTTTGAATATTTTTGAGAAATTAAGGGGCATTTTTACCAAATTTATTAATTGTGAGGTTTAAATCAAACTCACAATCCCACACTTCATCGATTCTCGAATGGTTCTGTACTAGGCCAAAGCCTAGTGGTTGTGTATTACAACGTTATGAAACAAACATTTAATTTCACATATCGGAGTATAGGACCTATATTAATGTATTTTTTTTGGAAAATAAAGGAATGTGGTATATGGCGTGTAACATGTTTTCAAGACCATAAGAGATTAAGGGTACTGTCTTTCGTCTATTGCTTCAAAAAGAAAGTTCTAGCAATCTTTTGGGAAAGTGGGCAAACAACAACACTAAACTTGCCATAAACTATAAGCAATCAAAAGAAACTCTATATCATGAACAGTTCCCTTTTAAACATTTACTTGCTTTTTGAAAATTGGATGCAGTTACTGATTCAGCGTGTAGTTAATGAAAAATTCATTCTAAACTAATTGTGCGAGAATTTTTTATGAAAGTATTTCATTTGCTTACGAATTGAGTAAAACTAATACACACACACATAACTTTACTTGGTTACTCGGAAAATTGAATTACATTTAAAAATTACAAGTAATTATACCATGATCAGCTTACTCCACATGCAAACCAATAAACGACAAATCTCAGCAAAAGCAAGCAAACAACAAAGGTTTATAATATACCACATATTTTTGTTTCGATGTCTTTTCCACTCAACATTACGAGCTTACAACGTTGTTCC
>CATIWQ010272621.1:0-47673 GCA_949673415.1 Euphorbia schlechtendalii | reverse complement strand
GCATTTTTAGGTAACCTAGGATGCTAAAACACTCTTAGCGGTTGCATTTTATGCTCCATACCACTCTCCCCTTTTTTAGTGGTTGCATTTTATGCTCCATACTACTTTCTCTTATTTTTTTTCTTTTAAGCATATGTTTTTGAAGTACAGATTCGCACTTTGCACCCATTTTTCATGCTATGCTACTTTTCTTTTTTCACTCATTGAACGGTTGCAGTTTTTGCTCCATATCATTCCTCACCTTTTGCATAACTCATTGGTTATCCTCTCTTTTTCTTTTGATTTTTTTCTCTCAATACCCTCATCCTTTATTGATTACTTTCAAAGTATTATGGCTATAGTTTCCCAACACTTTAAACACACTTAATACTTATAGGATGTATTCAAGAATAGCATATAAAACTCATAGTAAGAGAACACTACTAGATATTACTCCACTTAAAACTTATCGGTAGCATTAAACTAAAACTATATAACTTATACTAATTCATGTTGCATTGAAATATATATCGAAACTTACTTGGAATGTTACTTTTGAATGTTACTCACCACTCATCCTTGACAAATGCTAAATGTTGTGCTATGAAGCGCTCACACTCTCAACAATAACATTGGAACATATGTTAGTATAGTATAGGTATGGATAATGTATAAATAACACAAAATCAAGAAAATTTTTCATATTCTTCAATTTTTTAATTTATTCAATTTTTTTTGGATTTTTGGGATTTTTTATAAATGCCCCCCACACAAAAGAACACAATATCCTCATTGTGATACATTTTACTAAATATGAAAAACTAAAGATTAAAAACAAACAACTAGTCTAAAAAATTTGAAAAAGAAAAGAAAATAAAAGAGTAAAACTATTTATTACGAAAGAGAATCTAGGGCCCGTGTTGCGACCGTGAAGGCCTGTCGCGATCGCAATTTCCTTCAAAACAGAAACAGAAGGTGTTGCTGTATAACTTCACGAGTGCGATCTATAGTCGCGGTTGTGACCTTCTTTAATCCTTATATATCTTCAATTTTTAGACTTAGTATCGTAGTCTCCCAGTATTTGATCTCTAGAACGCACTTGCCTTCCCCGGTAACAATGCCAAAAACTTGATCGCAAGATTTTGACTATACTCATTCCGATAGGCTTATATTCGAAAACGGTGTCAAAAACCTTGTTCCCCACTTTTCTACTGATAAGATAAAAGTTCAAAATACGAACAGGTGTTGTCAATACCGCTTATCAAATAGAAAAATGATGACCACTGTAAGTATACAATTACGATGTAGTTTTAAAAGATATCGATCCCACAGGGAAGGAGTTCCGTTCTTAAGACCAACTAGAGTTGTGGAATAGAAGAAATAAGATAAATTGTATTGGAGGGTTTGGATGGTAGACTGATGAATAGACAGATGAATGAACAGATTAGAGAAGATGTAACCTATATAGATAATCACTAAGAACAAGTATAGTTGAGAAAAACATGCAAAGTAATCAAAGTTGTTTTAAACAATAGATAACTTCAACAAACTCGGTTCTAGACGCCCAAATATTCAATAATTCACTGCAGAGCAACACATGAAATGACTTTTCTAGATCTAGGGTAAACGAATTATGACACTTATAAGAACTTGGATAACAATATTACTATGCTTAGTATGGGTCGTTCTCACATAGCCATATTTAGCAAGTTACCACTCCAAAAATGTTGGCTCACTAAACAGCATTATAATCACAGATCTAGTGATTATATACAATCTTGTTAACCCCGAAATCACTCTTAAAGTCAACTCGAAAGCATATAACTTAATTAATATAAGAGATGCAAGACGAAATACTCGTTATGACACATAGAGATATCACAAAATTAAAACTAGAAAGTATAAGTAGAAAACAAGGTAAAGTTGTAAGGTATGCAAGTGAAAGCTAAAGTTGATCAAATTGTATCCACTCTTTAATGGTAGTCATCAATTCCCGCAATTCTTGTGTCTACTTTGAATTCAGTCTCGACTCATACAGAACCTCCGCTAGGATGCTATTCTTTGTGAATATCGAACAAATGAATGTTGAAGAATAAAAACTTTTATTGATAAGTGCTTTGCAATTACACTCATGCAACTATCGCTCGAATAAGTAGAGAAATCTAGTGATCGAAATAAGTATCAAATCACTTATACATTTTTCTCGCTATAACTTTGAACGTAGTGAAATCTATATATTTTCACTCTCTATCATACACGCACACTACTATACATTGCCCACCATGCATGTCACAAAAATTGTTGATTTTTGAACCCTATTTATAGAGTGCGAAGGGTTGCATCTATGCAAACGAAGAGTCATGTCCATTGGCGAAGGGTTGCATCACTTCTATATGATTGGATGCAAAGTTTCATCCTCATCTACATTGGAAAGGCACCTTTTTGTGATTGGTCTAATTCCAAAAGGTGTCTTCTCATCTGGCGGTTGATGGCTGTTGATCGTTCTTATCCGGCGGTTGGTAGTTGAGAAGAGATAACCAATAACAGTCACAAGTCAGGAGTGCGATATATGTGTCGTAATCGTGACTATTGGTTGAAAACTTTCTGCTTGCGAAGAATAACAAGTTGTGACCGCGAATGGGTGTTACGATCATGAATTGTGTTTTTCTTCATGTTTCTTCTTTGCAACTTTGTCGATCTTTGACAGCTTCGATCCTGAGCCATTTCCTTATGTTCCACGCATCTTTTTTGCACCGTTTTCACTCTTTTTACAGAATTCCATCTTTGATCATTTCACTCCCAAGATTCACCTAGTTTTTGCACTTGTATAAAAAATAACTACATACCACGTGAAATCTTTTATATGAAGTATAAAATTACTTTAAACCATATCATTTGATGATTGAAAATATCATGATAATAAGTGCAATTATACACTTATCATAAAACATTGCTAATTTATATGACAATCCCTTACAGTAAGTTTGAGCAAAACCTTAATCTAGTTATCACATTATTTTCTATAACAGGAATTGAAACCTAAGTCATGTATAACATACTTTAATCAATTCATAGAAAATATCATTTTAACATATTATAATCAATCATGTATAGCATAAGGCAAGCTCTGATACCACTGCTGGTTAATCAATATAGTAATTGAACATGTAAACGTTGCAAGGCAGAATTTCAAAACTTAATATTAACCTAAAGATCTCCTAAGCATGCCATTATTGATATAATCTAAGTTAAAAGGTTCCATAGATACTTATAGATTTATAAAACTTATAAAAGAAATCTAGCATCTAAGTTTTAAGATTACCATTTGATACGTGCTTCTCTTTCTTTTAGATGCAGCGTTCCCTTATAGCATTTAGGCAGAACTTCGTTAACACGAGCCTCCAAACTAGGATAGCCTTTATAATTAATCCACATGGATCTTCACCAACCAAAACCTCGTTGAGGTAAAACCCTTTAGTAGACAACAGCTGTTAGATCGCTTTAAGTCCAACCCGAAAATATAAACCGAGAAGGCTCACTTCAATTAGAAAGAGCTTTCAAAAGAATTCTTGATCTTTTAAACTTAGAACCATCAAAACCTAAATTCTTAACTTAGAATCCAACACTTAACAAAATTCAATTCACAAAATTTTAATAAAACAATATATTTAAATATTAGTTAAAATATATGATATCTTAATACTAAGATGTTAGGACATTTAAAATGTGCGTTTATATGAAAAATTTGAAAATAAAAACATGATAACTGTTTGAAAAACAATCCTATATTAATCCTGAATTAATAATATGTAACTAGTTAATTACCATTTTAATGAACTCTCTTTTTTTCTAAAGTTTGGAGCATGAAAATCTTGACTTGACCAAAGAAAATACACGCACCAAAAATAATTTATTTAGGAAACGCATCCCCTTATTTTAAACGCTGGCACGCAATACTTGAAAAAAAATTCAAGAGTTTTGTCATCCCCTGTCATTATTATTAAATTCTTTTGTCAAGTAAGTTTAGTTTGTGTGATTGTTGTCCTCTATCTTTTGTGATTGTTGTTCTCTGTTTTTGTCCACTTTCCTAATTAGTGTGAGCAATGGAAAGCTAAGGCAATACAATAGCATATGCATCCGAAAATTCTGTTTTCCTATGTATCACACATATCTCTTATAAACATGCCCATTTTTATTCGTGATATAAATATAAGCCTATTAATAAGTAAAAATTTCGGAAATTAAACTTTTATCATTACATTTAATAGTACATCGAACAAAAACATTAAATTGCATCACACAAGATAGAAAATAGCATGGCCTAATGTATCATTTGATACTCCAATTTGTCCTAAAAAATTTCGTGCCTCTCTGAACTTTGAAAACGTTTCCCAAAACTACCTAAATTTCAAAAAGTGCACCTTTCAACTAACTTGGTCACTCTCAACCAATCTCAATCCTAAATGTGATTCATACGAGTCTGTCACATGGTAAGTTAGAAAACTCAAACCAAAAATAATTTGAAATGTGGCATATATTAATAAAAAAACTTTATAAATGGGAAAAAGTTCAATTATGTCCCTCTAATTTTTTTTTCTTTTCTACATTTTAATCTCTTCCAATACTTATAATCCTTTATATTATAACGTGTAGAAATGATTATTAATCATAGTTCCATGTTTAAAGGATTCTATACTTTCACTTATTGGTGAAAGTCTTCAATTTATTTTTGTTTGGATTTTTTTTATGTTGTCTCTTGTTTTCATAAAAGTCTTTTGATTTTTAGGAAAATTAATGAGTTTTTCCTGAAAAATTCATTAATTATCCAAGAAAACATGATTTTTCCGGGAAAATTCATGATTTTCCCCCGGAGATCAAGACTTTTTCAGGATAAGAAACTAAACTGCCATAGATGAAATTTCTTACACAAATCTACGACATATGTATAATTTAATACAAGAAAAAATGTAATTTAACTCAAAATTTCCAAAACTCGTATAAATAACATAACACAACAAAGAACAACGTGAAAACAAAAATAGATGGAGGAAATTTTAAATAGAAATTAATGTAAGGAACATAACACAACAAAATCATGGTGAGTGATGAAGAGATATAATGTGAGTTAGGGAGAGTTTGAGGAGAGGAGAGGATAGAAAGAGAGAGGTGAGGAGAGGAGAGAGGAGAAAGAGAAAGTGAGTATAGGAGAAGTGTCTTTTTATAAATTATTGGTGAACACGAACAATATTAGTCAACCATTGCCACGTCACTCGACACATACACTAGATGTAGTTGAAAGGTGCATTTTTTGTAGTTTAGGTAGTTGTCAAGACGTTTTCAGAATTTAGAGAGGTACGAGATTTTTTGAGACAAGCTGAAATACCAAATGGTGCATTAAGCTAAATAACATTAAGAGTAAAAAACCAAATATCACATTGATCATACAATACAAAATAATGTTTTAGAACATGCACTACTAAAACATTAAAAATAATGTCCACATTAGTATTATCTAATATTTTTTCCAACACATAAACTGACAATAGCATTTACATTCTTAGTTTGGATATCGAATTGGGAAATATTTTTTCTGAAGATATATAAACATCGGTATACTTCAAAATATGCTTTGTGGTTTAACGGTTTTGCAAAAAGGTTTTTGTGGAATTTTTCTTTGTAAAAGGGTGCTTATGGTTTTTACAAAATTTGTAAATGAAGGAAATTTTTTTACTAAAAATAGTAATGTTCCGTAAGGTATTTCAATAAATTTAACATTCATATAGGTTAACATTATTACTTAAGAATTATCCATCAGAATTTGAGTAATTTTTAGAAATTATTCATTTTATTATGATTTTTTAAAGTTACATCACATTTTAATTGAAATATATATATATATATATATACACATACATACTTCTAAAAAAATGCTAAAATTTATCACTAAGGTGTATTATATAACTATGAATTATGTTGCAAAATTTCAATTCAAAATAAGCAAGATTACCCAATTTTATAACGTAATTTCAAATTGGAAATCATGTTTTTGATAACTTTTGAAACCACAAGTACCTTTTTAAAAAAAAATTCCACAATAACCATTTTCCAAATCAGTCATATCATAGAACATGGTTTTTTAGTTTACCCTATAAACATTAATGAAAAAGTGGTAAATGTTCATATAAATAAAAATGATAAATGACATGTATGTATGTAAAATAAACTCACACCTAATTTCTTATTAATATTTATTTCATTAATTAATTTAATGAAATAAAAAATAAATATTAAAAAATAAATCATTTATTTGAATCATAATTTTGAGACTCGTGGCATCTGATGTACTTGTTCAGGAATTAGTATGCTTAAAAACGTCATGGACCAAAATAATCATTTGTTTAAAATTAAAATCTACAGAAAATTAATAATGCCGCAGTCTAGGTCAAGTTCCTAATTTTGTATTTACCACCATGATACAAAATTAAAACATACTTAACAAAACCAAATATTTTCAAGGAATCTAAATTCTAAGGACCAAGGCATACGTACAAAAATGCAACATTACATGTAAAGTTCATCCCATTGGATAAGTTAAGCTATTGTAGACACCAACACTTTTTACCGTGTGATCATAAATGATCAAAAGTGTTGGTATAAGAATCTATGATCACGATATCGTATCCTACTCCTTAATTTTGACAAAATTGTAACTAGTACCCCTAAAATAACACATTTTTAAAACTAGGCGATACTTTTTTAGTGTTGGTATAACCAATCTATGGTGTAGTGGATGTATGTGTTGGAAAACTAGAGTAGCATATAGCAGAATTTATATGACTTGTAAACATTAAAAACAATATAAATTGTAAGTTGTAAACAACTCTAGATATGATTGTACAATTTGAACTCAATTGTATCTTTTAAGTTTCATTATAATAGCAAAAAAAAAAAAAAAAAAAGGATGATAACTTAGTTAAATATAACTAGGCGCATGTTCATCACAACTTTGGTATCCAGGCGGTGACATCCGCCTCAGTGTATTAAAAAGTTTAGGTAAAACTCAATCTTCACAAGTAGATAAGGCCAGAAGGATGGTTCATCAAGTCGGTTAAACTGCCTAGAAGGTTTGCATTTAATTAGGGATATAATCCAATAGAGTATCTATTTCCTATGCTTTCTTAGCTGAAAAAGCAATCCATCCTAATCAGGATTGTCCTTGTATATTATCAAATTCTATCTTATTTAAAATAACTATCTATTTAGGAAAGACTCTTAATTGTAATATAACTCCCTCTCATAACCGACATAGGAGTCACTCAAGCCTATAAAAGCCTACTTAGGTTACCATTCAAAAGTAAATTATTCTTAACTCTAAATTCTACCTCCTCTCTTAATTCCGATCTAACTTAAGCATCGAGGAGACTACGCCGGTCACGTGGCTAGTCCCCCATAAGAAACCTTTGTTTTGCAAGAACATTCAACCATCACAATAAAGAGCTTGCGGAGTCAATCTTAGTTAAAAGATTAGTGCATGGAGCTACTTTCATTGACTAATCTTCCATTGGTGCGATGAGTGTAGAATAAATTTACTTACCCCAGTGAGAATTTTAGTTCATTAAGAATAAAACTTCCTTTGAGAAATCATATTTCATAGCTTGATAAGTCATGTCCTAAGTAGGGAAATGTGGCGAGATCAAACGCTCCCAAGGGAAAACTACCAGGATCCTCCCCCAAGCACGACTGAAAACTCCAACATAGAAATTTCTATGGCGGAGGTGAGCACCATTGTTGAACCTAAGTTAAAAGTACTTAACAGTACTTAAACCTTTTGGAAATAACAAACTATTTAGGATAGTGAAATTAATTGAGTATTAAGTATACTCTTAATTAATGATGTTTACTTGAGTTTGTTTAAGGAAAAATAACTCAGATAACTGAGTAATTAATCAAATTACGACTTAAAGTAAGAAAAGCTGAGTTTTGCTAAGTATTACGTAGTTTATAAAGATATCTACTCAGTTGTGCTGAGTTAGCTTTTTAGGAATATAAAGCTATATTCTTTAGACACTTAGAGAATATTTGACACTTGTGCTGCTAACGTTTTCTGTGAGAAACAAAATATATCTTTGATGCTTACCAGAATAAAGATCACTAAAATTAAAGAAGATATTCATGTGGTCCTCACATTCAAAAGGTGTCAGTATGAAATGTTGGAGATTCCTAATTAAAGTCCAAGATAAAAGGAATCCTCTATTATGCACCGTTTCTCGGTGTCTCCGCGTGCCTTTGCAAACTTGAGAAAGTCAACTAATGACATTATGCCATGTTTCATCTCGCACGCCTCTCTATTAAAACAGATTGCTTGAAGACAAATGAGTTTTTGACAATGGATTAATATCATGCTTCAACATTCGAAATCTCTATCTCTAAACTTCCTAGAATCTACCTCCAATGGGAAAATTTGAAAGATTTGAAGAGAAGAGAAATTGAAGAGTTGTCAGGATGAGAAGTTTGAAATAGCTAATTCCAAGAGCTTCAACTATAAATGGAAGACTGGAGTAGACGTTCAAACTTGGTGAATCACCTTGAGTTTCTTAAAGAGCTGAAACTCTATTCATTTACTCCTAGCTTCAAGAAATTCCAACTCAAGCAATCAGCAAACATTAGAATTCCTCATCTATTTGTAATAGAGAGAAAATCACTTTAGTTTTAACATTGTAAAGGATTCAACATTTTATAAGTTGAATTCCTCTGTTCGCAAATTTCATTTAGAAAATTGAGTGACGGTTTGGGAAGGGTACCCAAACTGTGGTTTGAGAGGTAGTTAGAAAGAAAGGTACTTTTTGTCAAAGATTCTACTCGCTGTAAAGGCTTCTCCACCAAAGGAAGGAATGAAATTACTAGTGTATTAAAGCTTAGAAATGAATCCGGGGACTAGAGGTAGGCTAGGGGCCGAACTAGGATAAATCTCAAGTGTTGAAGTTCTAACCTTACTTATCATATTTCTCATTCGTCATTTTATCTCTATCATTTCATCGTTTTGCTTGAAAAACCAATCCATGCTAAGTACTCAGCATATAATTGAAGATAAACTATGCCAACGAAGTTGAGTAGTTTATAAGTTTTTAACCAACTCAGCACGCACATCTAAAAAATTTAACTTGGTAAAAAACTTTTGTAAAATTTAAAAAGTAACCAAGATTAGCATTCACCCCCTCTACTGTGTTATCAAGCCATCTAAGGATCAACAAGTGGTACCAAAGCCAGTGCTCAACTTATTGAATAATCATCTTTGAGTTAAAGATCCATAAATGGCTTACAACAGCTATAGTTTTAGCTCGGGATAGATAGTGTTCCTTAAGGAGGAAATGTATATAACTAGGCCACCGTATTCGACGGTAATCATCACACGTTTTGGAAAAATGGCATGAAAAACTTTATTCAATCACAAAGCATGTAAGCATGGCTTATTATAGAGCTTAGCCCGCGAATTCTTACTATAATGAGGAATGGGTAACGTGTTCTAGTCGATCTAGAAGACTATGATGATGCTGACCTAAGGCTTCTCAAAGAGAATGCCAAACCATCAATTACTTACATTATGCACTAGAACTTACAAAGTTCAATCAGGATGTGAGACAGCGCAAGAAATCTGGAAGAAGCTAGAGATTACCTATAAAGAAATGGATAAGGTCAAGGAGTCCAAGATTAACCTCATGTTGAGAGAGTATGAGATGTTCGCTAGCGAGGGTATTCAGGCCATATATACTAGGTTCATTAACATCGTTAATGAATTGAAGTGTCTTGGCAAGGAGTTCACCGAGGAGGAGCTGGTGAAGAAGATTCTTCGCACTCTTACCTTAGAGTGGGATACCAAGAAGAGTGCGATCGAGGAGGCTCATGATCTTAAGACCTACAACTATGATGAGCTGATAGACACCTTGCTGACTTAGGATATGAGCCTGAGGAAATAGACCGATGACTCTAAAAAGAGTAAAGGTAAGGAAAGAGAGGGAAAAGTCATTATCGTGAAAGTTGATTCCTTTGATGAATTCACAAGCTGCGATTATGATGAGCAAATGGCCCTTCTAAATAGGCATTTCAAACGCTTCATGAAGAAGGATGGGAAGTCCAATAAGAAGAAGTTTCCCGTTAAAATCAAGTCAACTCAGAACCTTCGAGGAGCTGAGGAAGGACTCAAGAAGGAACATAACAAAGATATCAAATGCTTTGGTTGTGGAGAAAAAAGCCACATCTAATCGAGCTGTCTAAAGATCAAGAAGGATAGATATTAGAAGAGGTTTGCAAAGAAGAATGAGGTACTTACTACAACCTGGAGCGATTTAGAAGAGTCTTTATCATCCGATGAAGAAGAAATTGATTTCGTCAACCTTTGCTTGATGGCCATTGGGAATGAAAGGGGTGAAGGCTCGGCAACTACCTCAGGTAGAAGTCAAACCGTTACTGACTCTGAAGATGAGCGTAGCAAAGGAAAATCTCCTCAAGCTGAGGTAAATTCTAAAATTCCTTTGTCTATTAAAGAATTTGCTCAGGTACTCTTTGATGTTATGAAATTGACTAATAAGTCGGGGAAGAACATAAAAAAGCTAATGAGGAGAAGCGAAGACCAGGAAGACACTATTGCTTCCTTGTCTCTTGATATCTGCTTTCTTCAAGAAAAAGCTGAGTATCAGGAATGTAATGCTAGCAAGCTCACTAAGCAATTAGATGAGTTGATTGTTGAGATAACAGCTTTAAAGAAGGAATGGGTTCCTCCTCCATCCAACAATCAAACTCTGAATAACCAAACTTGCAATTCTAAGAGGAAGAATTCCTCCAAAAAGAAGAAAACGAGTAGCCCAAAGCAACACCGTGTGCGATTTTTGTTGAAAAGATGGACATGCTACATTACTCTGTAGGCGTAAAAATGGTTATTACGACGAGTATGATTGGAGTAACCTAAGCACTGCTAACAAAAGAGAACCCAGCTCAAGAGTATGGGTACCTAAGAAAATGTAATTATTTTGCAAGTGAGCCTTAGATCCACTAATGACTCTAGAATGTGGTATTTATATAGCGGATCCTCAAGGCATACGATGGGAGATGAAAGTTAGTTCATCTCATTGGAGCGCAAAAGAAATGGAAGTGTCAATTTCAGAGATAACCAAAAAGGCAAGATTGTGTGCTGTGGCACTGTTGGTGTCTCTCCTTCAATCGAAGAGGTTTCTCTTGTCAAAGGACTCAAGTTCAACTTGCTTAGTGTAGCCCAGCTCTGTGACAAAGGTAGGAAGGTTACATTCAACTCACCAGGTTACTCAGTTATTGACTATAAGACTGATTATACTATTCTCTTTGCTCCTAGAATCAATAATGTTTATATGATTGATTTATCCCTTGGCTCCACTACTATGTGTCTTGTATCTAAGGAGGATAATTTGTGGCTTTGGCATAAAATGTTGGGTCATATAAATATGAACATTATGTTCAAATTGGCCAAAAAGCAATTAGTTATGTGTTTACCTAGCATTAGCTTCGAAAAGGAAAAACTTTGCCCAACTTGCCAACTAGGTAAGCAGGTTAAGAAATCATTTAGGTTAATTAATCATGTAGTAACCAAGTGACTGTTGGAGCTCCTCCACTTGGATCCTTTTGGCCTATTTCAGCTTATGAGCATGGGTGGAAAGAGATTTTCATTGGTGTTTGTGGATGACTTCACAAGATTCACTTGGGTAGTCTTGTTGTGAATCTTTTATCAAGCTTAATAATCGGATAATGAATGAAATAGGAACTAAAATCAGTAGAATCCGAATTAATCATAGACGTGGATTTGAGAACTTTCATATTGAAGAATTCTGTTCAATGCATGACATTGACCACAACTTCTCTTCTCCTTATACTCCTCAACAAAATGGGATCGTAGAAAGGAAGAATACAACCATTGTTGAAATGGCTCAATCCATGCTGAGTGATAATAATCTACCAAAGTACTTTTGGGGAGAAGCTGTTAACATAGCTTGTTATAATCGAGTTTTAATTAGCCTAATTCTGGAGAAAACACCCTTGAACTTTGGAGAGGGTGCAAGCCTAAGATTAGTCATTTGGCTGTAAGTATTTCTTCTTAACACCAAAGAGGAATTAGGTAAGTTTGATCCTAAGTGTGATGAAGGTATCTTTCTTGGATACTCAAGTAACAATAGAGCATATAGAATATATGTCAAACGTATTGGCCTGTTAGAAGAGTCTATGCATGTGGATTTTGATGAAACCAATAATGCAGATAGACGTCCATCTGATGAAGATGAAAGAGTAACCCAACAAGCAAATCAACTCAGCATGCCACTATTTGTGCTGCCCAACCCAGCCCAAGAACCTGAAGCTGAGGAAGTTTAAGAAGACGATGATCGTTTTATCAACTATAACGACGGTGAAGATCAACCTCCATCTTAGTAACCCATTGTAGATTCTCTTGCTGCTGATCTGAGTCTACTAAGCGAGATTAGGACACATCATAACCATCTGCTGGATAGCATATTAGATGATGTTCATAATCCAGTGATGCTAAGAGGTCAGCTTAGTAAGATGTTGAGTCATCTAGCGTTCATCTCATTGATTGAACCTAAGAAATTTGAAGATGCAGAAGGAGATGATTACTGGATGATCACGATGCAAGAGGAGCTGGATCAGTTCAAGTGCAATGATGTATGGGATCTTGTTCCTAAGCCTAAAGGGAAATCAATTTCGGGACCGCATGGGTTTTCAAGAATAAGATTGAAGAAGATGGCTTCATTGTCAGGAACAAGGCTAGGCTTGTTGCGCAAGGCTACAATCAGCAAGAAGGAATAGATTATTATGAGACTTATGCTCTAGTAGCCCACTTTGAAGCTATTTGAATCCAGTGTGTTTTTGCATCTCATATGTACTTCAAATAGTTTCAAATGGATGTTAAAAGTGCATTCCTGAATGGTTTCATTCAAGAAGAAGTTTATATTTACCAGCCTCCTAGCTTTGAAGATCCGAAGAATCTTGAGCATGTCTTCAAATTGAAGAAAGCTCTTTACAGATTGAAGCAAGATCCCAAATCTTGGTTTGAGAGGTTGACCAATTTCTTGATCAGCAAAGGCTATGAAAGAGGAAAAGTTGATATAACTTTTTTTATCAGGTGAAAAGAAGAAGATGTGTTGCCTGTCCAAATATATGTGGATGATATCATATTTGGAGTAATTGATGAAAAGCTATGCAAGGAGTTTAACAAGAAGATGAAAAGCGAGTTTGAAATGTCAATGATGGGAGAGCTTAACTTCTTCCTTAGTCTTCAAATTAGGTAGACTGAAGATGGAATCTTTATCAGTAAAGTGAAATATGCTAAAGAAGTATTGAAGAAGTTTGACATGGAGCATTCGAAGCCAATGCCCACTCCCATGGCCATTGATACTATCTTAAGTAAAGATGAAACTAGTAGACCTGTAAACAACAAATTCTACAGATGAATCATAGGCTCTCTTCTTTATCTTAAAACTAGTAGGCCTGACATACAATAGGATGTTTGCTATTATGCTCTTTATCAAGCGATCCCAGAGAATCTCATTTAGCAACTGTCAAAAGGATTCTCATATACTTGCAAGACTCTATTGAAGCAGGTCTGTGGTATCCCAACAGCATGGATTTCACTCCAAGAGGATTCATAGATGCTGATTATAGAAGAGATAAGCTTGATAAGAAAGGCACCACAGAAGGATGTCATTTCTTTGGAGAATGCTTAGTTTCATGGTATAGCAAGAAGTAAACTTCTATTATGGTGAGTAAAGTTGAAGCTGAGTACATGGCAGTAAGAAGTTGTGTAGCACAACTGCTATGGATCAAGCAGCAACTGGAAGATTATGGTATAAAGTTTAAGTGTCTTGAAGTTATGTGTGATAACAAGAGCACAATTGACTTATCCAAGAATCTAGTTCAGCATGGCAGGATGAAGCATATCAACATTAGACATCACTTCATTAGAGATCATGTGCTAAGGGGAGATGTCAAGCTGGAGTATGTTGTTTTAGAAGAACAACAAGCTGACATATTCACCAAACCATTACCAAAGGAGCAGTTCAATATCTTAAAGCAGCTTATTGGTATGGCAAACCCCATGTGAAGAAGAAGAAGCTAGAAATTTGGCTAAGTGTTGAAAAATCAAGCCTTAACTCAGCTAATTGAGGTAACACATATTTAATACCGTTTTCTTTTTAAAGTAACATTGTGAGATTTAGTTTCACGATTAAAATTAAAACCCACATTTTCAAAAAGATGTGTTTTTGAATTGAAACCGTTTTCTGCAAAACTCACAGTTTTACTAAGGCGGTTAATCAATTGTTAATCTCAGCGTTGATCTTGATCTTTCTTTATGCAAGTATCACGTATCATCACCTCTACAAGAGGTCTACAAAAGCTGAAGGAGTTGAAGAGAGAGATTACATGCTTTTGCGAATTCTAATCATTTCATAATCAAAGAACCCTAATTCCCCTTCTCTCAAAAACCCTCTCCTTTTCTTTGTAATGGTAATCACAAAGAGAACTCTTACCTTCCAACAAGGCGAATCGAAGAAGAAGATGTTTGTTCACATTGATGAGTCTTGGCAGAGAATCATTTTTCCGGCTGGAACCATCTTCACCAAAGTAGAATTGGTGGAAGATCTGGATTTTTATCTAGTCTTCGAAGTGGACTATGAGAGCATAATGCTCAATAAATTCATGCATAAGGTGATCAAGCAACAAAATCTCAATCAATTTCTACTGCTTGAAGGCCCTGCCATCAAGGAGCGCATGAAGGGATTCTATATCACTCTCAACACTATTGAGGGGTTTGAAGATGTGCTTCTGGTGGAGTTCAACAATTTCTTTTACCTTATTTGTGCTAGCTTGGTGTCTAGTATACTCAATATGCCTTTGAAAGGCACTATGCCGAGGAGGACAGGAGATGAAGAGAAAGTAGTTGTCCTAGCAGATTGGGAGATCCCTGCAAATTATGGAGCGGGAGAAATAGCTACTTCAGCGATGAGTTGGGAGTAAAGGGCATGCCATGAGCTACTTGTCAAGTTTTTGCTACTCGAAACTAGGTCCTTGAGCAGTTGCACCTAGTTTAAGAGGTGTTTAGTTTACCACATGGTAGAAGGAAAGCAACTAAACTAGCTAGTGTTGCTCATGCATCACCTGACCAAGGTTACTACCGTCTACCATATGAAATACTTCATCACCACTCTAATGAAGGCACTGCGACTGGACATTGCCCCATTTTTGGATGGGCCTGGGGAGACAGTGGTCCCTTTGAAGAAAATGCTAGATATGCTTCATTTTAGCAAGCTGAAGTACAAGCAAGTTCACACTCCCTATACAAAGGCTAAGGACTTGAAGTTGAAAAAGGCAAGGGTGGAACCATCTATAGTTCCTAAGGTGGTTCTCAAGGAGGATGATGATTTTGTATTGGATTTTGAAGGCTCAAGCGAGGATGCCACTGAAGAAGTTCCTTTATCTACTAAGCTGGAGCAAGTTTCAACCACTACCTCAACTGTCTCGTCTCTAAAGGCAAAAAGGGCTCTCAAAGACCTAAGGCAAGTCTAGAAAAAGAAAGGGAAGGAGTCACACCAGTCCAGCCACAAGTTATTAAAAAATGGGCTTTAAAGTTAAAAACTTGTGATCAGAGGGAACCTGAGGCGAGACAGCTTGTAGAGGAAGTAGAGGATGCTAAAGACAAGGAAGAAACCTTGACTCAAAGGAAGTGAAAATTGGAAGTATCTAAGGCTTCAAAGGAGCAAGGATCCTTTAAGAAGAATAAAAACGAGGACATAACTAGTCCTGACACTACAGTTGTAGTTCAAGAGGCCCTTAAGAAAGCAAAGGGAACTCAACGCTAGCACTCTGCCACCAACTGCTCATTGCAGAAAAATATTCAAGTGGTGAGCAGCGATGAGGGTGTTAGAGTTACCTACCCTTTCATAAGGAATAATCTGATCTTCCCGAACCCAACATCCCCATACCCAAATTCACTCGGACTGAGAAAGTTCCTACTCTATCTAAAGAACCTTAAGCTGATCCATCTTTGGATCAAACAGCTAACCTAAAGGTTCTCTTAAATCGTATCCTTATTTCTTTTACAAATCCTAAACCCTCTTCTCCTATAAAGACCCCAATTTCTACTCCTGTAGTTATTGAAATTCCTACTTCTTTTGTAAAGCCCCCACCTTCAAACACTATAAATTCTCCTACACATACCCATGATTCTTTCTCTCTAAATACTTCCCCATATAATACTCAAAATACTGCTTCTTCTATTCCCCAAACTCAAATCATTCCTTCTCTTGTAAAAACTAAAACTATCCCTTCTTCTTCAACTATACAAAAACCTAAACCTACCATTTCTTCAAATCCATCCTCTACCCCCTTAATTCCTCTAATTAAAGAAGCTCCTAACGCTGAGAACTCCACTCAGCATGGAGAAGCAAGTGGTTATGGTACTGAGGTAAGTTTTACAGCAAGTGAAGTACCTCAACTCAGCAGCAAGCCAGTCCAAGAGGACTTGACTAATAAATCCATCTTAGCTCAAATTAGGGAACTTGTAAGGAAGCAATTCCCTTCCCTAAAAAATGATGCTGAGTTGGATGGAGCAGTCAGCCTTATGCTACTGTCTTAGGAATTGATGGACCTGTCCGCTAAGGCTAAGGCTAAAATTCCAGAGTTCGAGGAACACTTAAGTATTCCTTATGAATCCTACTACTTTGAAGAGTTTGAGAAGATTTAAGGATGCTTGTTTGCGATTTACAACCATCTAACGAAGGAGAGTGCTAAAAGCTTAGTGGATAAGATGGCTTTGATTCTTTCTAGGCTGTCTGATTCTACAGCTCAGCTCAACGTAACTATCTCCTATATCCCTACATCTACTATGCTCACTAATGCGGTGGCGGGAAAGATGAAATGTAGAATTGACGCTGTTGCTGAGCAGTTGAGTAGCTTGAACATCACATTGGTGGCACAAGCTACACAGTTTCATCAGTTTGGCAAGGAACAAGTCAAGACCAAGCACAACATCAATCGTAAAATAGAAGTTGTCCATAAGGAGGTGGAAACCACTAAGGACATTGGTCACAACATGGCTAAGGTGTTGGAGTCCATGTCTAGACTACTGGTGAACCAAGATAAGAAATTAGATAGCGTGCTAAAGAAGGTGGAAGAATCTAGCAAGAAAGTTGAGAAACGATCGCTAGACCTTGATGTGCTTGCTGAGAAGATGGAGTCTGCCTGTAAGATTGTCAACAATAACACTAATGAAAAATTAACTAAAGCACAGAAGACTCTCATCGACGTAATGGGAAAGCTGTTTCCGGAACCAACTGAGTCTCTTAACCTAGATACTGGTCTCTCTGTGCACAAAAGCTCAACTTGATGATAGATAAAGTCAATGACATGCAGAACTATATCAACCAAATGGTGATAGCAGGGATGTATGACTCCGAGAATCAGTCCAAGAATCATTAACATGGAGGCACAACTGAAGATTGCAATTTCTGCTTCAGACTTCCATGATTTGCTGTAGTGTTTTCAACAGTTTGCCTACCAGGGCTTTGATCAAATAGCCCATCTCACTTGATGTCATTATCTCCTTCTGAATGAGCTAAATGATCAAGACTATCTTTCTCAGAATAGCAAAGAGTAGCTTGAATCAGAAATCGCACAAGCCATCTCTCTGTGCACAAAAGCTCAACCTGATGAAAGATAAAGTCAATGACATGCAGAACTCTATTAACCAAATGGTGATAGCAGGGATGTATGACTCGCGAGACATTGAGTATACGGCTAGAACAATGCACTCCATTAGTCCAAGAATCATTAACATGGAAGCACAACTGAAGATTGCAATTTCTGCTTCAAACTTCCATGGTTTGCTGTAGTGTTTTCAATAGTTTGCCTACAAGGGCTTTGATCAAATAGCCAATCTCACTCGATGTCATCATCTCCTTCTGAATGACCTAAATGATCAAGACTATCTTTCTTAGAATAGCAAAGAGCAGCTTGAATCAGAAATCGCACCAGCCATCATTGGGAAGCAAGAGGATTTCCAAACTACTACCAACTCTTTTAACTTATGTCTTGAACATATTATGAAGGGCTAGGTAATAAAGGGGGAGAAGGTAGTGGAAGATGCAACAAGGATGGTAGCTCAATATAGACACTCATTACCAAGCCAGCCTTCGCGTCAACCTCAGGGATCTCAAGCTCAACAATCTCATCATCAACAGTAGCACCCTTCTTCGTTTAGTCATCTAAGAGGTGGATCAAGCTCTCATCACCGTAGTTAGCTATAGACTAGGTTCTTAAAACTTGTAATAGAACTTCATGTTATCTTATTTCAGAACACTACTTATGAACTGACTAAGTATATCTTTTGATAATCATTAAAATAAAAAGTTTCTCCATCAAGTCAAGTTAAAAGCTTCTCAACTAAGTATGTGCTATTAAATGCTTGTTTGTTTATGTGTAATAATGTGTTGCAGGAATTGATACCTAGACCAACTCAAGAGAAAAGATGAAGTAAGATGAAGTGTGAGCATGGGATCTTGTACCAACTCATATGTTTGATGATGAAGACTTTTCGAGATTTCATCCTTGAATCACACAAGTTTTGACTGTCAAAACAGGCCTCCTCAAAATTAAATCGAGCATCTGTGTAAATATTCATGTTGTGCTATATCTCATGTGCTAACCTTTGTGGATGCAGGTAGATTAGGTTAGATGTATGCCTAGGATTTTATTTTCCTTCGGGTATTGCAAATATTTTTAAAGGAAATGTAATTAATAGATTAGGCGAGCGGTTGCATCCCTCGAGGTTCTATAATTTATTATTTATTCTTCCGCATTTATTTATTGTACTATGTATGTATTTATTGTTTTTTGCATGCGCAATAAATCATACCATAAACACAAAAACAACTTAAGTTCGAATATGCATAATTAAGAAATACGATTTTCTTTAGATGTAATATAATGTGATCCAATAAGAAGTAAGCAACTTATCTCGAATCCAAATCTCTGTGTCTTAGTGGGCCATCCCTCGGATGTTAAGTCCACAGGACTTTAATTCTTGGAAGAGCTAATCCAGGTGGTGACTCTACACTAAAAGATAGCGGATTCAGGTTTTGATCGATCTAAATCAATTTCGCTTTCTCTTTTGAACCTTTTAGGTCCCCGACCCGATATTTTATTTTCACTAAAATCAATAGACCATGCCTATAAATAGCGTGCTCTCGGCCCATCGCATTTAGTGTCATCCGCTCACAGTGGCGACTCCGTCGGAGATATTTTCTTAAACTATTTTTTAAAAAATGTTTTAGATCTTGGATAAGTGCTTAAAATTGTTGATCACATTATTCCATATTTTCTTAATTATGACATATTCATAATATCGCATTGCAATAGAGGGGATTAGCCCGTAAGTTTAAAGTACCCTATTACCACAAAAGCTTTCTCTTGTACTAATCGGCCTCCCTGCAGAAAAGATAGTACTTGAGTGAGTGGAGTACTTGTTGCCATAATGCATGTACCTCCCTCGTTAAAACCTATTTTGGGAGAGGCTTGAAGTGTATTTTAATGAAAGAAGAACGTTCTACATCAGCAACCCAAAAACAAACCTCATGTAAATAAGCCGTAGATATTTTTCCTAGGGTGTTACTCAACAAATGATCATGCATTATATATTTCTTGTAGGTGCGCTCCTTAGTATCCTCATGGTACTAAGATGAACCAAACTTAGGATGGAGATTAGCCAAAAACCCTACGCGCGAGAGTTGTATGGTTGGAAGTTTGGATGTTGCATGCTATTTGCTATGTGTTTACTACTTTCAATTTATCAATGTACAAATGACATGATAACCACAAATCTTAGTGCAGACACTTGAACACACACACTCATAATTTAAAATGATGTAACATAGCATCTTCTCATCATCATGATACCGAATCGGTATCACATACATTTAGGATTTGATGATACTCGAGATCGTGTTACCCTAGGACAACATGAACCAATTAGAGTCGTGAAACTTCATTTACACCTTTTTAGTGAGATGTTCACTTAACATCCGAGTTTTAGCCCATACGGGGTGAACATACCCTCATTTTTGCGGGATGTCTACTCGACGTCCAACTTTTAGCTCGTACAGGGTGAACGTACCTTTATACCCATATTTTTATGTGATTTCTACTTGACATCCGACACTTAGCCCACACGGGCCAATAACATATCCCACACATTACCTATGAGATGTCCACTCGACATTCAAATCATAGCCCACATGGGGCAATCACACATACCACATAGCCTAAACGAGGCCAATACCTAACCAAACCATTTTTCCCACATAGCGTGATGTCCCTGTTGACATCCGAACCTAAGCCCACTAAGGGTGATTTCTTTTCAAATGTCTTACCTTACCAATCCTCAAGGATATACGCTTAATACCTGAACCATTCACCCACATGGGGCAACGATTCATGCATCACTACATACCCTAAAAAAAGTAATGACCACACCGGCATCTGAAACTCCGCCCTAATTGGGAAAAATAACCAAATCATTCATTTAATAACTACTACAATAGTTATTTTCATTTTATTCGACTTCATCAAGGTATGTCACATTGCTTACCAGGAATCAATTTGACCTCCTCATTACATTAGATCTAGTCACAATGCAAAATCTCAAACTATTTACATATTACCACACAGGTAACTTGGCCACGTCATTTACACCACTCATGCTACAATGTCACATGGACGCCATACAAATCTCAAATCCACCCCTAGGGGTTGGATTTTCATTTTCACATGTTTTCATTTTATCTAACGAATAACTTGTTTATTTAAAATGGATTGACAAACATATTATTTATTTCGCATAATGGCACATTAACCCCTTGTGAATGAAACCATAACATTAAACATCTCATGCATTTTCATATCATGAATCTTACATGCACGATCTGATCTTCTGCTTGTGTATCTTAGCTTGGAAAAGGCCTGCTAACCACTTGATCCGCATTTCTTCGATCATGGCTAATCTGGAGGGGGTTCCGCACACTGACTCAAGTGAAGACTCAGGTTCAGATTTAGATTCAGTTCAGCGTGCATCTTTCAATTTTGATAGCATGGCTGATCCACGAGATAAAATTGTGGGGGACGATCACCCCATTCTTACGGGATGAAATCCTCAACAGACACATTAATCATTGGTGAGTGCCGAGATTGTAGCTGCATTGAATGCCTTTGCAAACAGCGACCAACTGGCATCGCTTATTCGTCAGCACTTTGGGAGGTTTCATGATGTGGTGTTAAACCAAAATGTCACCCTTAACAACAGCGGTCCGACTAGTCAGCCTAAAACAAGGGGACCTTCTACCTCTCATATGGTGCACCCAGCTCCTAATGCCTTGTACTAGTTCAGGGCTAACAAAGTCACTTGATATAGAACCAAGCTTAGACTGGTCAGCCAGGATATAATTTTGCCAATCTTTCCGAGAATCACTTATTCCCAGGATAACCTAGTCAACCAATGTTCACACCAGGACCTTTTTATCAAGGAGTGGCCCAACAATATATTCCTAATTGGAGTTCGTAGTTTCCTCATAGTTCCAGGCTACCCCTCTGCTACCTTATTTTGTAGTAACTCCCAGGGGAACTACCTTTCCCCAGGGGCAATATTGCTTCTTTCCAAGTACTGGGAATTCTATTCTCTAGCAACAAGGCATGGCAGAATTGTGGTAACAATTCTTAGCCACTTATGGTGGTCATCTAATGAACACATACTCTGCTTAGCTGATAGTTGGGAAAGAAGATAGCTTGCCACCAAACTTTACGATGCCATAGTTTGAGAAGTATGTGGGTTTTGGAGATCCGCATGCTTATCTTACACATTAATGGACAGTGATGAGGGTATTGAGGGTAAGCGAGCGGATGATGGCTAAGCTTTTCATGGTCACCTTGGGCTACCTAGTCAACGAATGGTACAGTCACCTTCCTCTGAATGTAGCTTTTGATTGGAATAGTCTCTCTCAGGCTATAATGTGGCATTATGGTTTCAACACTCAAATGGAAACCACAATGCAAATCTGGAGGCTATAAGGTAGAAGTAGGGCGAAAGCTTCAAATCATACTATGAGCGTTGGATGGCCACACAGGTCAAGTGTCAGGCACACTTAACCCTACCAGAGATGATAACCAAACTTCTGGATGGCTCACTGCCACCTTACAGAAACAAGTTTGGGTCTGATAGCTTTTCCAACTATCAAGAAGTGTTTGACAAGGTGGAAAGGATGGAGCACTTTGAATCCATAGATAAATCTACGGGGCACTAGTACTGGAAGATAACCAATGGATGATGATGTAATAAATTAGTTCCTTATAGCAACTTTGCCCATGAGGCTTTTGAACTTTGTTTACTCGCTTGATATTCCATTGATTGACATCACTCATTCTCATAAACATATGCATAATGTTTTTGGCACATGTGACGCGTCATGTTATGAAATTCATTTAGATATAAATGGATCCCCTACAATTGTAATATGTTCAAATGATTTGGCTCTTAAGGGAAAGTGAGAGACAAATACAGGTGCTTAGACAATGCGTGATAGCATTTGCCTCACCCTCTGAGGACATATGATCGACAGAAAGATCTCCAAGCACGGAAGGTCCATTGACTATTAAGTTAATCAAGCAAAAGTCAAAATGATTGAAACTAGAATGGACTAAAAAGTCAACAAAGCAAACTGAAGTTAACTTCCCCAAAAGGGTCAAATAACCGGCGTAATGCCAAAGACACAAAGGAATCAAATCATTGAGCACGTCAACAACTCTATCACACGGTTCACCAACACTGATGGGCCAATCATTACACGATTGAACATAAACTATTCACCCTCAATGGAATCAAACTACCGAAACCAAAGCCTCTAATCCTCTAAATATCACTTATTGTTGGAGAATAATTGAATTCATAAAGAAATGCTAATGATGAAGCACCAAGACCCATCATTGCATACACCTCAAGCTAGCAAAGTAGTATGAGCACTAATCAATCGATCATAAATGTTGAATGTGATAACAATTGAAGTCATGGACATGGATGATAACCGATCTATGCGTCAAGTCAACAAAGACTAGCACAGTCGCTATCACGCATATGTGAAAGAAATAAATCGGTAAAAAACAATACCAATAAAAAATAAATTTGAAATTAGCCTGTCAATTAGCACTCCACTAGTTGAGGAAAAATTAGGGCCTTTTTTCAAAATAGAGAAAGAATAGTCCGTTGAGTTGAAAACCCGAAAAGGACGGCTCAGGCAAAACTTAGGACATCGAGAGAAAAACAAACATATGGGTTAGAAAACCTGAAAGGGCTAATCGATGATAGGAGTCAAATCATTTGAAACATTTATACCCCTATTAAGTTCATCAATGAATTGCCATTTTTGCTGAATCTTTATGCATATGCTTATTTTGATTGTTTGCATGCCAATGGTAGAATATTGCAAGTAAATATCCAAAAAATGAAAAAATAAAGAAAAAAATAATAAGAAAAGCAAAGATGAGTCTGCTGTATTGAAAACCTGAAAAGGCGATCTAAGCAAAAATTAAGACAATGTTCGATAGATTGAAAACCCGTAAGGGCGGTCTATGCAGAAATTAGAACCAAAGAAATATCAAATTCATCATCTGATCCTCGGAATGGCATAGGAGGACATCATATATACCCTCCGAAACATAGGACAAATATCTTCTGGTTTCCCTCGCAACACTTCAGGCGAAAGGACTTCTAATCTCTCATTATCAACTTCAAAGTAAGCACAGCCTACATGGTTTGAGATCAATGACTCATCTAGATCCTCTTCAAACCAAATCTAAGCTTTGAGCTTGAATCTGATTCATTGAACCTATGGTCGTGACTCTAAAGAAGTCATCCATGGAATCCCTGATAAGACAAATCCAAGGGGCAGCCATGCGCTAGCATAAGAGAAGGCGCTTCAATGAATGAAGCCGACAACACCTACAACAGACGAACATACATCACGTGATAAATATTATCCATGCATAAAATCATGCATACATTACATATGCATCACATCATTTACAGGTAAAGACGATGCTAAACTAGGGTAATAACGTCCTAGTAAATAAGAAACTCCACCTCCACTTGAGGAATCTACAAACATCAGGAAGGACAATGGCGCACTCAAGCCTAAAGTCAATTCAAGCCTACTTGGGCCCGGTTCAAGCAACATTGCAACATCATAAAAGCCTCCTAAAAAAACAGAGTGACCTTCGGGACATCCCCGAGTTTTCATCAAACTCATTTCTTCATCATGTTTTAATTTTTGACTGAAGGGGCAAAAATTTTTACTTTGCATAAACTCAATCAAATAATTAAAACATGTGTCATAAAATGTATTAACATTACACTTTTTTCTTTAATTTGTCAAGGAAACAAGTCAAAATCCTACTAAGTAAATTTAAAATACAACCGAAGAAGGAAACAATTATCTCAATTGGTTCGCCTTTGTAATGGATTTAGGCACCCTACTCCAGCAGTTCCAACGGTCAAAGCCAAGTAAAGGTCAACTCACAAGGGGTACACGAGGACCGTAACCGAAGAAAGAAACGCTTACTGACTGTTAAGGGGACGCCACAGAAAGAAATAGTCAACTCGCCCGTAAGGGGCATCAAACATCAAGGGATTCCGAAAAAAGAAACGGACAATCCCATGAAGACGCGACGCCAGAAAGGAAGGCTCATGTCATCACCAATCGAGGATAAAGAAGTCACCAACCGCACCGGTCAGGTATATTCTAAATCCCACTGCTCCATTTCGTGTGATCATACTGGTTACATAACCAACAATGATCACAAGGGGCAGTTGTGAGCACAGAATCTTGTACCAGCTAGCGCGTTCGATGATGATGGTTTTTCGGGAATTTATCCTTGAATCACACAAGTTTCGACTGTCCAAATAATCTTCAAATGAGAGCTCTCCTCGTAAAAAAATATTTTGGGCACTAAACAAATATTTGGGACTGCATAAAAATATTTTAAAACCTTAAAGTGAATATTTAAAGGTTTAAAATATTTTTACGGACCTAAATAAATTTTTAGGGAATCGGAATAATTATTTTATATAATATATATAAAGAAATAAAGAAAAGAAAACATAAGAAAAATAAATTATGTGGCCGTGAAAATGCAAATTGCATTGGGGTAGACCCTCGCCAGCATTTCCCTTTTTATGGTGGACTTTTTCAATTTAAAAGGAATGAAAATCTAACAAAATTTTTTTTTTCTTGACGAAACGACCCGGAAAAATTTGAAAAAAAAATATTTTTTCTTTTCTTGACAAAGAAGGAGTATTTTTAAACTGAAAAAAATATTTTCCTTGACAAAATAACTCTGATTTTTCATCTTTCTTTCAAAAAATTCTTTGATTATATTCGGGTCCAAAACAAGTTTGGATATCGAATTTAATTATTTTTAAATTAATTTTCTTTCACCTTTGTTCTCAAAAATCCTCAAATATTCTTGGACCTAAAACAAATTTAAAGTTCGAGTCTGAATATTTTAGGATAAAAATAACACATTTTTCACACAAAATCAAACTAAAAACGAACGAGGAATGCTCCCGGGGATCAAGTGGATTCGCCGAAGTAGATTCACACCAAAAGGGTAAGCCTCTGAGTTCCTAGAGCTGCTTTTTCCTATGTTTTATATTCTGATATATATTTTTCTTTCCTCCTAAATTCTGAGATGAACTTGATTTTTGTCATTGACCTAGGATTTATTTTATCCATCTTATATTATTTTATATATTTTATTATATAACTTTCTTTTACGCTTTTTACTTATTCTTTTAATTTATTTAATTGTGGGAATGCTGTAATTAAATACATGTTAGAATACCTCCACGAACGGAATAACAATTATCCCCAGATAACAGTCCTCACATTTTTACCATGCGATCATTTTCACTGATTAAAAATGAAATGAATTGTTTTCTTTCTAAATAAGAATTTTTTAACATCAGATATTTTAATTAGGCTAAACGGGCCTCCTCAAAATTAAATCGAGCATATGTGTAAATATTCATGTTGTGCTATATCTCCTATGCTAACCTTTGTGGATGCACTTAGATTAGGTTAGATGTATTCCTAGGATTTATTTTCCTTCGGTTATTGCAAATATTTTTAAAGGAAATGTAATTAATAGGTTAGGCGGGTGTTTGCATCCCCTGAGATCTATAATTTATTAATTTATTCTTTCACATTTATTTATTGCACTATGTATAAATTTATTGCTTTCCGCATGCGTGATAAGTCATACCATAAACACAAAACCAGCTTAAGTTTGAATATGCATAATTAAGAAATATGATTTTCTGTAGATGTAATATAATGTGATCTAATAAGAAGTAAGCAATTTATCTTGAATCCGAATCTCTGTGTCTTAGTGGTCCGTCACCCAGATTTTAAGCCTCACATGACTTTAATTCCTAGAAAAGCTAATCCAGGTGGTGACTCTACACTAAGAGAGGGCAAATTCGGGTTTTGACCTATTTAAATCGATTTCGCTTTCTCTTTTAAACCTTTTGGGTCCCTGACCTGATATTTTATTTTCATAAAAACATCCCGGTGGACCGCGCCTATAAACAACGCTCTCTCGGCCTATCGCATGCCGTGTCATTCGCTCTCACGAAGTTACAAAATGAAGAAAATTCCTCTAAGTATGGGGAGTTATTCTGATTGAAGAAACCCACTTAGTATGGAGGAGTACATTTTTCCTAAGGGATTCACTCAGCATGGGGGAGTCTTACATCACTTTCCAGGTATTCTTGATATCTTTAAACTACTTATTCAATTAGTCTCTTCTACTACCTAGTTTGTTATCTATCCAAAATGGGGGAGATTGTTGAACCCAAATTAAAAGTACTTAACAGTACTTTAACATTTTGGAAATAACAAACTATCTAGGATAGTGAAATTAATTGAGTACTAAGTATACTCTTATTTAATGAAGTTTACTTGAGTTTGTTTGAGGAAAAACAACTCAATTTACTAAGTAATTAATTAAGTTACAGCTTAGAGTAAGAAAAACTGTGTTATATTGAGTATTACATAGTTTATAAAAATATCTACTCAATTGCTTTGAGTTAGCTTTTTAGGAATAGAAAGTTGTATTCTTTAGACACTTAGAGAATATTTGACACTTGTGCTGCTAGCGTTTTCTGTGAGTAACAATTTATACCTTTGATGCTTACTAGGATAAAAAGCGCTGAAATTAAAGAAGATATTCCTATGGTCCTCAAATTCAAAAGGTGTTAGTACGGAATGCTGGAGATTTCTCACTAAAGTCCAAGATAAAAGGAATCATCTAACATGCGCCATTTCTCCGTGTCTACATGCACCTCTGCAAATGTTATAAAGTTAACTAATGACAGTATGTTACATTTCATCTCGCATGCCTCTCTATGAGAATAGATTGCTTGAAGATAAATGAGTTTTTGACAATGGATTAATATCGTGCTTCAACATTCGAAATCTCTATCTCTAAACATCCTGGAATCTGTCTCAAATGGGAATATTAGAAAGATTTGAAGAGAAGAGAAATTGAAGAGCTGTCAGGAAGAGAAGTTTGCAACGGTTAATTCCAAGAGCTTCAACTATAAATAGAAGACTGGAGTAGACGTTCAAACTTAGTGAATCACCTTGAATTTTTTAAGGAGCTGAAAATCTATTCATTTACTCCCAGCTTCAAGAAATTCCAACTCAAGTAATTAGCAAACAATAGAATTCCTCATTTGTTTGTAATAGAGAGAAAATCACTTTATTTTAACATTGTAAAGGATTCAACATTTTATAAGCTGAATTCCTCTATTTGGAAATCTTATTGAGAAACTTGAGTGATGGTTTGGGAAGGGTACTCAAACTGTGGTCTAAGAGGTAGTTAGAAAGAAATGCACTTTCTATAAAAGAGTACACCCACTATAAAGGCTTCTCCGAGTAAGGAAGAAATGAAATCACTAGTGGATTAAAACTCAGAAAGAAATCCGAGGACTAGAGGTAGGCTAGGGGTCGAACCAGAATAAATCTCAGGTGTTGAAGTTCTAACCTTACTTACACCTTTATCGCGTTTCTCTTTCATCATTTTATCTCTATCATTGCATCGTTTTGCTTGAAAAATCAATCCATGCTGAGTAGAATACTAATCATACAATTAAAAATAAACTATACCTGCCAAGCTGAGCAGTTTATAAGTTTTTAAACCAACTCAGCAGGCACATCTAAAAACTTTAACTTGGTAAACAACTTTTGTAAAATCTAAAAAGTAACTAAGATCAGCATTCCCCCCTCTACTGTGTAATTAAGCTGTCTAAGGACCAACAACCATCAACACTACTCCTATAGGAGGCAAAATCATCTATTCACACTCCCGTTAAAAGTACAATATGCACCATGAGGAGCAAGAGTTACCGAGGAAGTCTATAATAGGCTACTAATATAACTCTAGTGTGAGCGGATGACACGGAAGCGATGGGTAGAGAGCTCGCTAAAATGAAAGGCACGATCCACTTGGGTGTTTTTCGTGTAAATAAAATATCGGGTCGGGGACCTGAGAGGTTTAAAGAGAAAATGAAATCAATTTAGATCGTCAAAACCCGAAATCGCTATCTCGTAGATTAGAGTCGCCACCTAAATAAGCTCTTTTAGGAATTAAAGTCCTATGAGGCTTAACGTCCGAGGGACTACCCACTAAGACACAAATTTTCAAGTTTGGGATAAGTTGCTTACTTCTTATTGGATCACATTAAATTACATCTATAGAAAACCACGATTCTCAATTGTGCATATTTAAGCTTAAGTCATTTTCGTGTTTAAAGTATGATTTAACGCGCATGCGGAAAGCAGTAAATCCATACATAAAGCGGTAAATAAATGCGGGAAAAGAAAATTATAAATTACAAAACATTGGGGGATGCAACCGCCCACCTAATCAATTAATCACATTTCCTTTAAAAAATAATTGCAAATCCCCGAAGGAAAATTAAATCCTAGGCATACATCTAACCTAATATACCTGCATCCATAAATGTTACACAGGGGATATAACACAACATAAATATTTACACATATGTTCGATTTAATTTTGACGAGGCCTGTGCGGCCTAATTAAAATATCAAAGATTAAAAGTTCTTAATTTAGGAGAAAAACAATTCATTTTATAAACAAATATGTTGCTCATTTATAATTAGTGAAAATGACCGCATGGAAAAATTGTGAGGTTTGTTATCCGGGAATAATTTTTATTCTCTTCGTGGGGATATTCTAACATGAATATTTAAGGATCTCCATAATTAAATAAATTAAAAAGAAACGATGGAATAAAATAAATAACAATTAAGTAAACTAAAAGAATTAATAAAATATAAATTAAATAATAAAAGAAATAAAATAAATCCTAGTTCAACATGTAGAATTGAAGAAAAATAAAGAAGTTACGAGAAGAAGTAAGTCTAGGAACTTAGAGGTTACCCTTTCGCCGCAAATCCACTTCGATGAATCCGTTGGATCTCCGGGAGCGTTCCTCGTTCATTTTTTGTTGTGATGGAAAAATAATTAAATTCGCGACCAAAATTCATTTTTGAGTCCGAAAATAATTTGAAAGAAATTCTTAAAAGAAGAAAACAAAAATTATTTTAAAAAAACAAAAGTGATTTCGTCTATTTTTGCTAAAATAATCTGGTCCCTGTACACTGAAAATTCCCCCTATTTATAAGGGAAAAATTTCGGCTTTGGCTGAGTTCGTCTGCTTCATCGGCGAACTCAGCCTTGTTAGCTTCGGATCGGAACAGATATTTTTTTCCCTTTTATTTTTTTGTTTATTATTATTATTATTAATTAATTAATTAAAACTCTTTTAAGTGTTTAATTAATTAATTTATTCTGAAGCCTTATTTATCCAAATCTTTAAAATATTTATTCAAGTCCTTTAAATTATTTATTTTAAGACTTTTAAATAATTTTATGGTCATGAATATTTATTTAGGCCCCAAAATATTGTCTAGTGATGAGGAAAACTCCCTTTGAAGATCGCCGAATAATCAAAATTTTGTGAGATTCAAGGATTAAATCCCGAAAAGCCATCATCATCGAATGCGTGAGCTGGCACAAAATCCCGTGCTCATAGCTGCCCCTTGTGAGATCACTACTGGTTATATCTAGTATGAACACACGAAATGGAGCGGAGGGATCGAGAGAATACCTGACCGGTGCGGCTGGCAACTTTAATCCTCTATTTGTGATGATTAATGCCCCTTGTGGATGATTCTGTCTTTCCTTATAGTGTCATTTTTTTACATGCAAACGTTTCTTCCTTCGGTTGCGATCATTGTGTGGCCCTTGTGAGTTGACCTTCGGTTGATTTTGATCATTAGAACTGCTGGGGCAGGGTTCCTGAATCCGTTTGAAAGACGACCCAGGGAAGATTTGATAAAATGTCAACTTATTTTTTGTGACAAATTAGAGAAATTATAAAGTAAATATATTTCGTAGTATAATGTTTTAATTATTTGATTGAGTTTATGCGAAGCAAAAACTTTTGCCCCTTCAATAAAAGATTAAAACATTATAAAATAAAAAATTTGATGAGTTATAAGAATTTTGAGGGTGTCTTGTAGACAGTTCCATTATGTTAGGAGGTTTTTATCAAAGAACAGAAAAAAGTGGTAAGGTCCGTGCCTTTTTCTTATAAATAAAATTAAATCTCTCCATTTCACTCACTTTCACCTTCCTCTTTCTCTCTCTATCTTTTATTCTCTCTTTTCTCTCTCTTCTTTCTAGAAGAAAAAATATTATTTAAGATTAAGGGAAGGACCCTCCGAATTGGGATGAGATTTGAGTATTAACCAACTAATGATCCAAAAATGTTTTTTGTTGATATCGACATCGCTTACGGCTTGAGGGAGACTGACACGATGCTTGGTTTAATGCACACCATCCCCATAGAGATATTAGATCCAGAGATTCCTGGTCGAATTCACCTTTCTCGGGTCCAAGTAACTTTAAAACTCGGCTTTTATCATTTTCTTACATAGTTTATGCGTTTCTTTTAGCTCTTTTAAAGGTAGAAAAGAACCAAAAATTGATTCATGTCATGGAATTTAGGCCAAGCTAGCTTACCTTGCTAGTAGCAAGGCTTTCGTTGGCTAAGTCAAGGTTATATATTTTTTTATAAAAAATTAAATTATTTCGGGTAAATTTTAAAAAAGGGGTATTATCGGCAACCTAGAAAATTTTGAATTTTTTTTTTCAAATTTTTTCGTATGCTTTTTATAGAAACTTGGGGATTAAAATTTATAAAATTAAAATAAAAATTATAAAATTGAAGTGGTTTGGAAGAAGAATATTCAAGGGTATTTGAAATAAATCATGGTTTGATTATTTCTTTAGCCGAATTTTTCAATCTGTTGCTAACCCTGTGTTGTTCTTTTTATAGTCTCCTGCCATTAGCCCTATAGGCAGACTTTCTACTATTCAGGCTTGGTGGAGACATGCTTTAGGGTAGGCTGAGCTTGCATAGGTTGTTGAGGCTGCTGGTTTTGGAGACATAGCTCGATCATTTTGAGGAAATTACATTTACCGCTTTTTGAAAATTATTATAACGTTATTTAATTGTGTTTTTAGGTCAACCATGATCCTTGGACTGAGCTCTCTAGCTACCAGATGGTGAAGAGAATCCAGAAGGAGGTGGACCGGAACCGCTTCATTCTAGAGGCTCCCAAGATGCGAGAGTGGTACTTGGGTGAGAGTCTTCAATACTGGAGAATGAAGCTAGTGGCCGATAGGTGCATCCCTCCTACGCCTCCTCTGGGCGCATTTGGTGACTACCTAACCGGAGGATAAGTGATTGTATTCCAAGGAGCAGGGTGTGCGACTCTCCGATCGGTGCGGGGATTACGAGGCCATCATCCGGGGTAGGCTAATTCCTCTACATCCTTTGACTCGAGTTGTCATCGATCAGCCACGTGTGCAGCATGGTAGAGGTAGTGGTAGCCGGGGAATAAGAGGCCCCGCTGCTGGCGCGAGTGGTACAGGGTTAGGCTATCACGTATGGGAGTCTTACTAGATTAACCATATTCATCTTTTATCTATCTTATTTTTTATTGTTATTTGCTATTGTAGGAGGTGGCCAGGAAGAGAACTTAGGTCCCTGACTTGAGTGCATCTACCGGAGGTCCGAGTTCAGCTTCTTCAAGTATCATCGATGGGAGATTGATGACTCCTCTAGATACGTCCTTCTACCTGGTGGACTTCCCTAGGACAAAGGAGCTGCAGACCCTTCCTCGGTGTAGCCACACGCTCTTGTTCGATCCTCTTGATATCACCCATGTAAGCCTTTGACTAGTTGATTTATTCTCAAAGATAGCATATTGATTTCAGAATGTCGATGTTCTTTTGCTTATTTTGATTGTAGTTTGCTTGAGAGGCGATGGAGCGGGTGACTCGACATTCCCTTACCTTGAGGGACTTGATGTTTTCTCAAGATAGAGTTGTGGGGTACCTTTTCCTTCTTAACCTATTTATTCTGATTTAAAATGCATATATAATGTGTTATGCTTTACTCTTAATGTATGCGATTGTGATTTCTATATATCATGATGATTGCAGATGCTGGCTAAGGGGAGAGCCGATTATAAGCGATGTTACTGGGAGCTTGAGGGTCACTTCCAGGAGTTAGATATTCGTTATCAGGGTTTGGATACCCATTATCAGGGTTTGGATATCCATTATTGGGGTTTGGATGCCCAGTATCAGGAGTTGGTGCGGCAGACCACTTAGCCTACTCAGGTTTGGGAGGATGAAGAGCGGGTTAGAGCTGCCACAGAGGACTTCAACCACTCCTATCAGTATGACATATCTACCTTGGTTGGAGAGACGAGTGCTCACTCGTTTCCTTCTCTTGATTAGGAGAATTTTTTATTTGATGATTTTCTAACTTTGCCTACACCCAGGCTCACGGGCCTACAGTGGGTGCCCCTGGATACCTGCACCCTAGAGATTATAGTGTTGACATAATAGAGCCTTGAGATGTTGATAAGGTGGGTCGAGGTAACACATAGGTGATGTGTGCTTAGTAGCTTTTCAGCCTTCTTTTCTTTTCTAACTTTTTAGAAAGTCTTGTAGAACTTATAACTCAAGTTTTATAGAAAAGAGCTCGACTTTGGTTGCTGCATGCCAGGTTTTTACTTGCTACAATTCTAGTTTATGAACATGAATACTTGTTTGCTGTGAATGTTTATGTGTATGTTAAGTATGAATGAATGTAGTATGCTAATGTTTCTTATTAATGCATGTAGGCAACACCGGTCTTGAGGAATTTCCTTTAGTTTTTAACTGATGTCGACACATAACGAGTGACTTAGAGCTTTTCACTGCACTATGCAGAATCTAGATTAGCAAAGGCTTAAGGAGTTTGGGCTACAAGGCCTCCAATACCTTACTTTCAGGTTTGTGAATATGACCCTTGTTCTTGCTACTTTGAGGTTCTGGGATCTGGCCACTCATATCTTCCGCTTTGCTAACCTTGAGACCTACCCCTTGGTCGTGGAGTATTATGCTATACTAGGTCTTCATTTTCTAGAGAATCCAACTCCGCTGTTCCCAGTGAGGCTTTCCTTTCCCACGTTCCGATTTGGGGCCGAGGATAAGCTGTGAGGGCTGTAGAATTTAGAAATCCACGTAGTGTTTTTTGTCTACCCCTCCTGACATTGGAGGTTTTCAAGTTGATGTTGTCCTCCATTGGTGTGAGACCACGCATAGTTCCCATCTTGCATGGCCTTCCATGGTGGCCCTACTTCTCTTGAGATAGTTCATTTGTGGTGTTGGATCTGTCGCTTCATTTTGTCTGTCATTTGTCATCGACCCACTTTCCACAGGTCTTTCTCTTGTGGCTTTAGCTCTAGTAGAGAGCTTGGTTCATATGGACGCTACCACAATGAACCCGAACTTAGTGGGTGACCACTTTACTCTACTCGAGGTATATCTTCCTCAACCTTTCTCTTCATGAATTCCATTCTTTTATTTGAATGAAACATTTATAGGTGTGGCTTTTGGAGAGCTTCGTTTGACTGTTGACTCTCGCTTGGGCAAGGCACGATATCTTCCATCTCATTACGATCCTAGAGGGGTAATATCTTCCTTCTCATTAAGGTCCTAGAGGGTTTGTCAGGATGGGCCACTATATGCTGAGTGAGGAGGCTTGGGCCGAGATTCTGCACACCTTATCGAGCTTCTAGGATTTGGTGGCTTAGCCCTTGGTTAGAGATTCCTTTCGTGGCCACCAACATGTATGACCAAGGTGTGCTGTTGATGAGCTTATTCGGTGTTACTTCATATTCCTCTTCCTGCTTGTGTAGGTAATACGAACAACAACAGATAGTCCCTAGGTCATTGTGCACGACTCGCTTTCACGAGTTTTATCGTAACACATCAAATGCTATACGAGGATTATGGGTAAACGATACCATTGTTGCCTTGGATTACAGTAGCCCAGAGACCACTAAGACTGATGAGTTCTATTATGGGTGGCTGGGTGATATCAGAAGTCTTTCGAGTACTGACCTGCATCATAGGGTGTTACTTGAGTGGGAGAGAGATGGGGATGGTTTGGACCCCCTCCCTCACACTTCGAGGGATCATGCCAGGTGGAATGATTGGCACCCATAGATCACCCATCTTTATTTGTCCTAGATTTTGACTTTTATTTCCTAGATTATGTGTTTGATTTGTTTTTGATAGTATGAGACTTATTGAAACTTTTTTTATTAGAACTTGTTATGTTTACTCATGATATTTGAATGCATACATCCATCCAACATAAACATAAATCTTGCGACAAACTGACATTTCATTGATGATTTTAAAAGGTTTACAAATTTTCCAATGATTTGATTCTTGCCATTGGCTAGCCTCAGCCGAGTTTTCTAACTGATGGTCTCTCAATTCCTCTCAAAGCCCTAATTTTTGCCCGAGTCACCTTTTACGGGTTTTCAACTCAGTGGACTTTTATCTTTTACAAAGAAATGTCTTAATTGTTGCCCAACAAGCTAAGTGCTAGTTGATGGACTAACTTTTCATTTCTCTTTTTATTGTACCACTTTTCATTGATTTATCTCTTTTAGCCCTATATGTGGTAGCACTTGAGCATGTCTTGGTTGATTGGGTTGATGAATTTATTACCGTCCATGTCCATGATCTTGACTATTCCTTTGTAAGGACCTTCCCAATTCAAATGAAATATACCTCGGACATCTACATTTGAGGGCCTCATTTGCTTCAAAACCAAATCTCCCAACTTCAAAGGTTGATTCCTGGACATAACCTAGTTATTGTATGCCCTAGCCATGCATTGTTGGTACATTTTTAGGTGATCTAATGCTTTCAATCATTGTTCATCTATCATGTTCAACTGCTAGTTATTGTATGCCCTTACCTAATCTGATTCCTTTACCTTCGCTTCCAAAGCTGCCTGAAGTGATCTCACTTCTGTTTCAACTATTAGGACTGCTTCCATCCCTTATACTAGTGAGGATGGAGTCTGATTGGTAGGAGTTTTTACACTAGTTCTGTACCCCAAATTGTGAATGGTAGTTTATCAGCCCAGTCTCTATAGGTGACTACCATTTTTCTTCAAATCTTCTTTATCGATTTGTTGGCTGCTTCTACTACCTCGTTGGCTTGTGGTCAGTAAGGTGATGAAAGATGGTGTTCGATTCCATACTTCTCTACCAATTCTGCAGTGGCACCTTGAAACTGCCCCCATTATTAGATATGATGTGATGCGAGATACTGTAGAGAGCGAAGATATGCATTTCTATGAATTTGGCCATCTTTTTAGGGTGATATTGGTGTAAGACTTGGCCTCTGACCATTTTGAAAAGTAATCAACCGTTACCACAATAAATAGGTGTCCATTAGTCGAAATAGGTCAAAATTTACTAATTATGTCTATGCCCCATGCTGAGAATGGCAAAGGAGTAGACAAAACTATGAAGCTCGAACGGGGAGAGGTGACTGATGTTCTTGTATTTTGGCATTCGTTGCACTTTCTCACTTCAGCTACACAATTGGAGACCATCGTTGTCCAAAAATATCCTTGGCGTTGTACTTTCTTTGCAATTACCAAGCCATTCATGTGGGGTCCACAATCTCCCTCATGCATATGCTAAATGACCAATAATGTTTCCTTTTCAGTGAGACATCTCAGTGGTAAACCTTCAGAGGTGCATTTGAACAAGTCACCATCGACCAATCTAAATTATACTGCTAGTCATTGTAAGGAAGTTCATTTTGAGTCTGTCACTCCTTCTGGATATTCCCCCATGCTTAAGAATTTTTCAATGTCGAAGAACCAATATCCAATGACTTTTTCATCCTCGGTTTCCACTAGTCAATAGTAGAAGGGTTCTTTTACTATCTGAAGTATAATTGGCTTTATCGGTTATTTTTGAGGGCCTTACCACATCAATGCTAGCGTGGTAAGAGCATCCCCCATTTGGTTTTCATCCCTCGAAACATGTCTGAAGACACACTTTGTAAGCTTTTGGGATGCTTTCCAAACTGCTTCTACGTAGGGACGGAGTGATTCTTCTCAAATTTGCCAGTCGCCAGTTACTTGTTTGATGACTAAAACGGAGTCTCCTACCATAGAAACTTCTTTTGCTCGCACTTTCTTGAGTAGCTCTAATCCAAATAGAGAAGCCTCATATTTAGCTCTGTTGTTCATTACTAGGAATTCCTAGCGCTTTGATTGTTGTATGACCTCGTTCTATGGGGTTATCAAAACAACACCTAGACCTGCCCCATTTTTATTCATTTTGCCATTGAAGCTTGGTGAACAAAAACCCAAGATTGGCAGTGTAGGGGGAAATTTTGTGGTATTCATCCTTAGTACAACAGCTACATTTTCTGCCTGTACCAACTAAACCACAAGCTACTTCATCTTAACCTGCAGCGGGTTAGATTCATTTTTCTTATACCAGGGCTTTCTGGCTGGCAGCTCTGTTGCTTCCTCTATAGCATCATAAAGCTCTATCTTCTCAACCTTGATGAATACCTCCTAGTAGCTGTTTAAAGACTCCAATCCTAGTCTACTTCTATAAGATGGCAATGCGCCATCCAATAGTTTCACTATCATCTCTAACAAACTCAAATGAGCCTGAAGCCTAACCTATGTGGCCATCCAATGTTTAAAATAAGACTTAAATTTCTCACCTTATTTTTAGCTCACTACTTAAATTTCTCACCCTATTTTTGTTTCACTACCTACAAGTTCTACATCATGGTGATCATCAAGGTGTTTAAGCCGTAATGCTTGATCATGGCTTGGGAGAGATGATTCTAATCATAGGCTATGTCAATGGGAAGAATAGCTACCATAACTCTGCCATCCCTGGTTGTTGGAGAACATTGTGTCCAACTCTTGGATAGAATCCATATTGACTTCCTGACCATATTGCCCCTTACCTTGAAACATCTAAGAGGGTATGGGTTTAAACTATGAAGATACCGACACATTCCAAATCAGAATCGATGGTTGAGCTATACCCTGAAAACCTTGAAAGCACGAGATGTAGTTGGAAGAAGGCTTGATGTCTAGCGGTGCCACTGACCTTGGCCCAAATACTGGCAAGCTTGGTTGCCCCGGGAAGAACTAACTTTCGACCTATGGCTGAGAAGTGCTTGTGAAAATGTACCTAGGTTGATGAACTTGTGGCTGACCTTGCCCTGCCCCAAACTAATAAAAGGTAGGAGTAGCAGTTTTTTGGATTGGGAACACTATAGGAGTAGGAGAGGATCCCCTGGGTCTACCTGAACCACAATATTTTGAGGGTGATATACGGGTTGGACATCACATCATTAGCCCTCTCCTCGGGTTGATTGGGCCTAGTATGGTGGTTGATGACTGACACTAACTAATCATTATTTATGAAGGCGATTAGAGCAGTTACAATCTCGGCACTCACCAATGATTGATGTAATTATTGGTTCTTCCCTACCAGAAGAGTCTATTCATCTCCCACATTCTCATCTTATAAGTTTGCATACTATCTGTCTGATTGATGTTGAACGAAGTATGTTGACCTAATTCTGAACCCAAGTCTTCACTAGAATTAGCATACGGAACCCCCTCTAGAGTGGTTGTAATCGGAGAAATGTGGAGTAAGCGGTGAGTAGGACTTTTCCCAGCTTTTAAGTGAATAGGCTTTTTCCTAGCTAAGGTACACAGGTTGATCATCAAGTATGCACATTAGATTATGATGCATGGTAAATGCATGAGATGTTAATGTCATGGCTGCATTCAGAAGGGGTTAACGTGCCATTATGCGAAATAAATAGTGTGTTTGTCAATCCATTTGAAACAAACGAGGTTAGTCATTAGATAAAGTGATAAAATGCGAAAATGAAAGTCCAACCACTAGGGGTGGATTTTGCTAGTTAATCAAGAAAGTAATTGAACATGCAAATGTTGCAAGGTGGAATTTCAAAACTTAAAATTAATCCAAAGGATCTCCTAAGAATTCCATGATTGATAAATCTATGTTAATACTTTCCATAGATGCTTATAGGTTTATAAAGCTTATAAAAGAAACCTAGCATCCAAGTTTAGAATATTACCAGTTGATAAGTGTTTTATCTTTCTTTAGTTGCTGTGTTCCCTTAGAAAAATTTGGTAGAACTTCATTAGCACGAGCCTCTAAATTAGGATAGCCTCTACGATTGATCCACATGTATCTTCACTGACCAAAACCTCGTTGAGGTAGAACCCATTAGTAAATAGCAGCTGCTAGAACGCTCAAAGACCAACCCGAAAATATAAACCGAGAAGGCTCAATTTAATTAGAAAGAGCCTTCAAAAGAATTCTTCTTTTGTTTGGAGAAAATCGTGAAGGATCGCACACAATGAACGAAGAAAGAGATGTCGATCTTAAAGAGAAAGGCTGAGCTGAAGTGTGTAGAATAATGAGAGAGGGGATGCTTATATATAGGAAAAAGGGGGAGTGTTTGACTCCCCCTCAAACACAAAGTGAGATGGGAATATTCCCATCCCACTTAGAGTGTTAGCCATGTGGGTCACTTAGACCCGCGAGCTAACCCGCGGATCCCCTTCACAAGGCAAGCCCTAACAGGACTTGCCCTGCACACCGCTCTAGTACGAAAATCAAGTTTAGAGCTTGATTGATGTCCAAGTGGGATTAAGCCCATAGGATGCAGGTGGGTTTTCAAGAAGAAAACTAACATGGACGGTTTTGTAGTTACCTATAAAGCAAGGCTGGTTGCAAAAGGGTATAGTAAAATAGAAGGCATAGACTATGATGAAACCTTTCCACTGGTGACCATGCTAAAGTCTATCAAGATACTCCTTGCCATCTCCGCTCATTACAATAATGAGATTTGGCTTATGGATGTGAAAACAGCATTCCTTAATGGAAATCTGGACAGGGATGTGTTTATGACATAGCCCAAGGGTTATACATCCAAGGATGGCTCGAAGGTATGCAAGTTGCAGAAGTCTCTTCTTGGACTTAAGTAAGCATCAAGGAGTTGAAATATTAGGTTTGACAAGACAATTTGAGAAATTGGTTTTGTGTCAAATGCTAATGAGCCCTATCTATATAAGAAAACTAGTGGGAGTGCAACTCTCACCCAATGGGAAGTAATGAGGCTAGTCTCCCCCTTGAATAAAGAAGTAGCGGGCCCCCTTCCCTTTGACCCTTTTTTTATTTCCTAGATAGGCTTGACAAAGTGAAGAATGGGCTCACTTAGGTAGGATCCAAAATGCTCTTCAAAGGGGAAAAATTCCCTTGCTCCGCTCCGTGTTATTTTTCCCTATTTTCCTTTTATTCCGTTTAATTATTAATTTGGTCTAACCAATTAATAATTCTTCTAACAAATTTGATAAACAGATATTCTTGGCATAGACCCAGTCTATAGGTTCTTTACTTAGTCTGATAAAAACCTAAAGTGTGTGACCTCTTAGGATCCCAAAGTATTGAGCCACTAGAGGTTAACCTAAACTTGGCTACCCATTTGAGAACCTTTAGGCTCAATATTCCAGACTGATATAGAACCTGATAGCTCTAGATGATCAAATGGGCTTTCTAGCAAAGGCGTATGATCCCCAGATTCTTGGAACGTTACATGCTTGTGACTTAATCCGGTTTTGCAGTAGTAACCAATACAATACACTCCATCTAGATTATTGAGCTCGGATTAAGTGTCAAATCATGTAATAGCCGTAGCTATCCAGGAATTAAACATGATCACGAAGAACACCACTCGGCCATTATGTATCAAGATTGACTAGAAACCTGTTCTATCAATATTATACTCATATCAGAGGTTTATGAGTGTGTCACTTCAACAAGGGGCCCTAAGGTACATCTCCCACTATATCACTATATTAGGAGCAATGGATCCCATCTTGACTACTTGGCTTACCAACATGTGATCATCACTATACCTGTATCACCCGTATCATCCTGATCGCCCGGGTATGAATAAGTATGACCCAAAGTATAGCAACAACTCCTACATAAGGTAACCAACATCTCAGGTCTGAGGATACTTGTACTACTACTGCAATAAGACATGACACCAACACATGGATATACTTATTTCTGAGTGTCCGTCTTATAACGGTCTCCAATGTATTCCCGAATACATTCATGTGTTAACCCAAGGTACCACCTTCAGCTTGTGAGATCGGCTGCTTGGATCTAATCCAAGGACTAAGCCTACACATGCTAGTCTATCCGTTCCATTGATATCCAGTCTTAATGAAACTATGACTAGGGATATTTAGACTATTCATAGTAACACGTATGTGCAGTTCTCACACCACATAGCTTGTACTATATCCTTACATTTTTATGCTATGAAGTAGTCACAGACTTTGTCTTATCAATGCTCACATACATATTTAATACTATATATATATATGATACCAAAGAGATACATAACTAAATTATAAGCACTTGTAAGCAACAAAGATGCCTTAATTATTATTAATAATAATATGAAACCATTTGTACGTTATAGCTAATAAAGATATATTGCCCTAATTACCTCTAGCGTATGCATCATGTCTAACAAACTCCCACTTGCACTAGAGAAAGTTTCCCATGTGCCTCATGCTTTACTCCTTAACATAGTGGTCATGTTTGAGCTGAGTTAATGGCTTAGTTAGCCCATCGGTTAGATTCTAATCCATTGGGATGTATTCTAAACTTATATCTTTTCTAGCTACCATCTCATGAATGAGATAGAACATTTTGAGTATATGTTCATCTTTGTGATGAGACCGTGGTTCCTTTGCCTAAGCAATAACCCCATTTTTATCGTAATAGACTATTATTGGATTTACAATGCTAGACACCACACCGAGATCACCAATAAATCCCTTAAGCTAGATAACTTGTTTAGCATCTTTTGAAGCAACTAAATACTTAAATTCCATGGTTGAAAGTGCAGTATATCCTATTTGAAACTTATTTAAACAACTACCCCTCTATTTAACATAAACACATACCCTGACTAGGATTTATATCATCCTTGTCAGACTAAAAATCACATCAGTGTATCCCTCTAAAGTGAGATCACCTTCTCCATATACTAAAATCATATCCTTAGTCCTAAGTAAGTACTTAAGGATAGTTTTAACGGCCATCTAGTGCTTCTCACATGGGTCAGATTGAAATTTGCTCGTGACACTCTACACATGTGAGATGTCAGGCTGAGTGCATACCATAGCATACATGATGGAACCTATCGCTAAGGCATAGGGTATTCCATTCATGCGCAATCTCTCTTCTTGTGTTCTTAGACACTCAAATTTAGAAAGGTTAATCCCATGAGACATTGGGAGATAACCCTTTCTTGATTGCTCAAGGTTAAATCTACCCAAAACCTTGTCTATGTATGTACTTTTCGAAAGACTTAGCATCCTTCTGGATCTATCTTGTTAGATCTTTATACTAAGTATAAAAGCTACTTCTCTAAGGTCTTTCATGGAGAACTTCTTTAACAACCATGATTTTACTATTTGAAGGAAAGGAATATTGTTTCCTATCAGTAATATGTCATCGACATATAATACAAGGAAAACAATCAAATTCCCAGTAGTTTTGTTATGAACATAGGGTTCATTAGTGTTTGACACATCCCTTGGTTGTGTCATATACACATCCCTGTCCAGATTCCCGTTAAGGAATGCTATTTTCACGTCCATATGCCAAATCTCATAATCGTAATGAGCAGTGATGGCAAGGGGTACCCTGATAGACTTTAGCATGACAACCGGTAAAAAGGTTTCATCTTAGTCAATGCCTTCTTTTTGACTGTACCCTTTTGCAACAAGCCTTGCTTTATAGGTAACTATGTTATTATCCATATCTGTTTTCTTCTTGAAAACCCACTTGCATCCTATGGGCTTAATCCTACTTGGAGCATTAATCAAGCTCTAGACTTGATTTTCGTACATGGAGTCCATCTCTGACCTCATGGCTGTACGCCATTTATTAGATTCTGAGCCTTCCATTGCCTCCTTGTATGTCTTGGGCTCATAAGCTTCAATAAGGAAGATAAGTTTATCATCAGTGATGAGAAACTTGTATCTCTCGGGAGTGATTGGAGCTCGGCCTGACCTACATTGTGTCAGTGTTATAATAGGTTGTTCCATGCTTGCACTATGTAGTGTAACAGGTGTAGGTATAATCAATTAATTGTCTGTTTGATCTTCTTGAGTTCTAACTCAAGATTGCTCCCACTAGCTTTCTTCTCAAGGAATTGAGCATTTGTTAAAACAAGGACTTTTTGTTCCTTGGGATCATAGAAGGTATACCCTATAGTCTCCTTAGGGTAACCTACAAATAGATACCAATCAGACTTAGCACCCAGCTTATCTGAACTCATCCTCTTTACGTAAGAAGGACATCCCCAAACTCTCAGGTGAGAAAGAGTGGGTTTCTTACCATACCACAATTCGTATGGAGTTTGATCAATTGATTTAGAGTTCACTCTATTTAGAATATAAACCGTGATCTCAAGTGCATAACCCTAAAAGGATTTGCTGAGTTCTACTTAGCTCATCATGGACCGAACCATATCGAGTAGGGTTTAATTCCTCCTTTCTGACATTATATTATGTTGGGGTGTATAAGGAGGTGTCCACTGGGATAAAATATCATTATCCCTTAGATAATCCTGAAAGTCTTGGCTTAAGTATTCACCACCTTGATCAGATAGAAGGATCTTGATACTTTTCACAAGCTATTTCTCTACTTCGGGTTTGAACCCTTTAAATTTCTCAAAACTTTCAAACTTGTGCCTCATAAGGTACAGATTACCATATCACGAGTAATAATCGATAAAGGTTATGAAGTAGATGAAACCCTCATGTGTCTTAACACTCATTGACCACATACATCGGAATGTATTATTTCCAAAGTACTAATGGCATGTTGTCCCTTTCCTTTAAAAGGTTTCTTAGTCATCTTCCCCTTTAAACAAGGTTCATACACACCGTAGGATCCCATTTCATTGGGCCTAAGTCTCCAGATTTGTGTAACCTAATTTAAGCGAGTCTCATATATATGACCTAGACAACAATGCCATAAGTATGAGGATTTCTTATTATCCAATCTCTGTTTCTTAACAATTTTCATACTTAGAATTTCAATTTTAGTATCTAGAACATAAATGTCATCCATAGATATTCCACATGCATAAAGAACATTATCACATTGAATTTTATTAGAAAATAAAATTTCAAATCCCTCTATTACTAAATGTGCAACAGAAATAATTCTTAGTGACAACAGTAATATAATAGCAATTGTTCAGAACTAAAACTAGGCCATTAGGGAAACGAAGGCTATATGTCCCTACAGCTATTGTAGCAACTGTGCTCCATTTCTAACTCTTAGGTCCAATTCCCTCTTTGCAAGCCTCCTACTATTTCACAATCCCTACACAGAAGTACTGATATGAGTACCACAACCAGTACCTAATACCCAAGTAAACTCATAGGGAACTATAAAGTAGATGCCTGACTTGGCCTCTTCTTCACTTATTCAGAAATAAGAGATTTGCAATCACGTTTCCAATGTCTAGGCCTTCCGCACATGAAACATATTCCTTTAGGCTTCTCCTTTTTAATAACCACATTTTGACCTTCTTGTTGATGGGTTTTAAACCTTTACCTTTGATGCAAGTTCGACTTTCCAAGGTACCTGTTCCTCTAGCCCTCAGACCTTCTTCAAAACTTTTAAGTTTCTTGATAAACTCAGATGTCTTGATGATCTTTCTTGACATAAGATAATCTTTCACAAAAGGTGAATATTTATCAGACATACTTTTTATCATAAGTTGTATGTCATGGTTGGAATTTGTCTTCATTCCTATCTGAGCCAATCTCCTTCAATACTATAAGTATTCTATGCATCGCTCAATGGCCAGGATCCCATAATCTCTCCTAGAGTTATAGAGAAATCTTAATATTTTATTCCATTCAACTTTCATGCCTTCATGAAGTACTTTGAGATGAATCAGCATGGATTTTAGGTCCATACCTTCATGATTTTTCTTAAGCTTCAAACTCATGGTTTCGAGCATCACTAGTGACACCACGGAAGCATCTTTCTTGTACTTAAGATATGCTTCTTTCTCTTGGATAGAAGCCTCAACATTAGGATTGACTACTTCCGGATTATCAAGAACATAATCCATTTGGCTTTTATCAAGCTCCTTTCTAAGAGCTTTGAACTAGTTATCAAAATTGATCCTTATCAATTTATTGTCAAGTATCGGACGGAGACTTATGTTTAGATTCATTGTTCAACCTAGAAATAAGATAGAATTTGTTTAGACATTAAAATATGTACATGCATTTAATATAAGGTCTTTAATTAAACACATAATTCCAACTATTTTCTCGATATTCAAATATCCCCTTCTATTTAATTCGTGAAATTTGGTTTAACTAATTTTTCTTAGTAGGTAGCATCCATAGGCACTCATCATAGCCCCCACTATAGCAGGTCAAGCCATAACAAGATAGCCATGGTTGGAACCCATCCATTTGCATCTCATGCAATTGCTAATCCATTTGAGTTCTCTTTCTTGAGACATGCGTACCCAATTGTACGAATCCTCAAATATGTCTTTAATCTGGCATTAGCTCCAATAATATGGACAACTAACCCATTTTAGTTAAGGCATTGACCCCATTTAGTCTCATGATTAAACACATGTTAAGGGAAGGCATGTTGTACATGTGCTTACATTTGTTAATAAGGTTCGTATCAAGACTTATGACAGGAAGATTATATACTGCCTTAGTATTTTTATGGGGATTATATTGGTGCCACTTGTTTCGCCCTAGTCTAGGTCTTATACAATGGATATTGCTATGAAAATAATAATTCCGAGCTATTTGGAATTATTAACTCTATGGGAACATACTCGAGACTGGTATATCATTATAATTCCATTATGCTAAGACTCCACATAGCATGCAAAACAAACAAGGTCCACGTTTTAGTCATTGCACCTATGTCTATAAGTTTTATTTAACAACTTAAACCATGTTTGTAAAAATGTTTCTGGAATCCAATTCCCATACTAGAAATCGACTAAGTCATAAAAGTCCCTTGGGTACTTTTGAATCTAATATCGATGGAGATTTTCAAGTAGGAGAGGCCCCCCTTTAAAGTGAATTAGAATCCAAGTCCAATCCTTGCCAAAATAACCACAAGCATTTCGATTCGTTGTATTACGGACAACTATGATTTAAAGATTTCATTCTTTAATTGAGTGAAGTATGGGACAACCCTTAATTAAAGCATACACGTGTGGTAACATTGCTAATTTATATTATAATCACCTAAACTAAGTTTGAGCAAAATCTTAATATAGTTATCACATCATTTTCTATAACAGGAATTGAAACCTAAGTCATGCATAGCATACTTTAATCAATTCATAGAAAATATCATTTTAACATATTATAATCAATCATGCATAGCATAAAGCAGGCTCTGATAACTCTGCTGGTTAATGAAGATAGTAATTGCACATGCAAACGTTGTAATGTGGAATTTCAAAACATAAAATTAACCTAAAGGATCTCCTGAGCATGCCATGAATGATATAATCTAAGTTAAAACATTTCATAGATGCTTAAAGGTTTATAAAGCTTATAAAAGAAACCTAGCATCTAAGTTTAGAACATCACCAGTTGATTTGCGCTTTCTCTTTCTTTGGTTACGCTATTTCTTTAGAGCAATTTGGCAGAACTTCATTAGCACAAGCCTCTAAACTAGGATAACCCTTATTATTGATTCACACGGATCTTCACCGACCAAAACCTTATTGAGATAGAACCTGTTAGTAAACAGCAGCTCTTAGACTGCTCGAAGACCAACCTAAAAATATAAACCGAGAAGGCTCACTTTAACTAGAAAGAGCCTTCAAAAGAATTCTTCATTTGAATGGAGAAACTCGTGAAGGATCTCGCACAACGAATGAAGAAAGAGATGTCAAACTCACAGAGAAAGGCTGAGCTAAAGTGTGTAGAATAATGAGTGAGGGGAGGCTTATATATAGGGAAAAGGGGGAGTGTTTGACTCCCCCTCAAACACAAAGTGGGATGGGAATATTCCCATCCCACTTAGCGGGTTAGCCGTGCCGGTGACTTAGACCTACGGACTAACTAGAAAATCCCCTTCACAAACTAAGCCCTAGCGGGCTTGCCTTGTACCGCAAGCCCATACTTGCAGACTTGCCCCATGCACTATGCCAGCGGGCTTGTAGCCCACTTGCGTATGCTAGCAGCCTGTGATTTTTTTAGCTCGCGGGGCAACCGTGTAGGCCCCACTCCAAACACCCTGTATTCGTTTGGGCCCCACTAGCAATGGGAAAAATTCCCTTGCTCCGCTCCATGCTATTTTTCCCTTTTTCCCTTTTATTCCCTTTAATTATTAATTTGGTCCAACTAATTAATAAATCTTCTCACCAATTCGACAAATAGATATTCTCAGCATAGACCCAATCTATAGGTTCTTTAATTAGTCCGATAAAGACCTAAAGTGTGTGATTTCATAGGATCCCAAAGTATTAAGCCACTATAGGTTAACCTGCACTTGGCTTCACATTCGGGAACCTTTAGGCTCAGTGTTCTAGACTGATATGGAACCCGATAGCTCTAGATGATCAAATGGGCTTTCTAGCAAAGGTGTATGATCCCCCGATACATGGAACTCACGTGCTTGTGACTTAATCCGCTTCTGTAGTAGTAACGAATACATTACACTCCTTCCATCAGGTAGGGTTCCATCCAGTTTATTGAGCTCAGATTAAGTGTTAGCTCATGTAATAGCCATAGCTATCCTAGAATTAGACTTGTTCACAAAGAACACCACTTGACCATTATGTATCAAGATTGACTAGAAACCCATTCTATCAATCTTATACTCTGATTAGAGGTTTATGAGTGTGTCACTTCAACAAGGGGCCCTAAGGTGCATCTCCCACTCTATCACTATATTAGGAGCGATGGATCCCATC
>CATIWQ010272612.1:0-18750 GCA_949673415.1 Euphorbia schlechtendalii | reverse complement strand
CCTCTTTGCACATAAAATTGCCCAAAGCGAATTGTCATTCGCATTACAAAGATGCCAAATCCATTTGAATAGGAGACTACAATTGGTGAGCTTAAAGTTTCGAATCGATAATCCACCTAGATGTTTAGGCAAATTGATCGTCTCCCAACTCACTTTACAAATACCATGATTAGTCGCATCCCCTCTCCATAAAAAAATTCCCCATTAAAGATAACAATTTATTTTCCACCGCAATTGGAAGTTTGAATAAAGAAAGCATATAAATTGGAATTGAAGCAAGGACCGATTTGATTAATACCTCTCTACCCGCATAAGAGAGAAATTTCCCCTTCCACGATGCCAAACGAATTTGAAATTTCTCTATCAATGAGTCCCAATTGCCGCAATTCAATTGCTTATAGCTTAAAGGCAACCTGAGATAACGAACGGGAAAATTCTCAATTTTACAACCCAATTTGGAAGCACAAGACCGAGAGATGGAGCTATCCACGTTAATGCCAATTAACAAACTTTTGTGAAAATTAATTCGTAATCTCGAAATTAACTCGAAGCACCGAAGGATGCGAATAAAAGGTTCAATGTGGACTTCATCACCCAGAAGAAAACAAATTGTATCATCTGCAAATTGAAGTAAAGAAACATTCGGTGAATTGCTATCAATTTTAAAACCCAGGAGTAAACCTTCTCGAATGCTAGTATCAATGAGTTGCTTCAAGCTTTCCACCGCAATAACAAAATTAAAGGGTGAGAGAGGGTCGCCTGGTTTTACACCACGGTGAATTCTAATTGGCGCACTTGGACTCCCATTAACAAGAATAGACATAGAAGAATTATATAGACAACCTTGCAACCACGAAATCCATTTATGTGAGAAACCCATTTTCTTCATAACGGCATCAATAAATGTCCATGAAATACAATCGAAAGCTTTATGAAAGTCCAACTTTAAGACAAAATAGCCCCTTCGAGTCGAATGGATGGAATTGACAATTTCGGATGCGATAAAAGAGCATTCGTGAATATTTCGGTGTCTCACGAAGGCAAATTGGTTACCGGAGATCAATGATGATAAAACCAACTTCAAATGACTTGCCAAAAGCTTTGTAACCACCTTTATAAACACCATGAATTAATGCAATAGGTCTAAAATTTTACACTTTACTACTTCCCGGGATCTTAGGGATAAGCACCGTGAAAGAAGACTTAATAGCCGATGGAAGAAAACTGGAATCGTGAAAAGAGTTGAATAAATCTAAGAAGTCTTGTTTCAAAATGCTCCAAGCCCTCTTGTAAAAGAATTGATCAAACCCATCCGGACCTGGAGATTTATTCTCATGGCAAGAGCAAATTGCTTCAAAAATTTCCTTTTTCGAAAAGGAGCATATCAACATGCGATTATCCGAATATGAAATTCTTGCAAATTCAAGTTTTCAAAGTGAAAAGGGAATAGGCCTCGGGGCTGAAAAAAGCTTCAAATAAAATTCATTTAGAGTTGAAATAATCTCGCCCATGTCATATGATAACAATCCATGGAGTTCAAGATAAGAAATTCGATTATTCCTAAACCGAGCTAAGGCGATCTCTGAAAAAAGCTCATGTTGTTATCACCAAGAAGCGACCAATTTACTCTAGATTATTGATGCCGAATACTTTCTATATCTGCCCTTCTCCGATTTAAATTTGATTTCGCTAAAAACAAAGTCACTGAAGCCACGTTATCAAGAGGTCTTCCAACCGAGCTGTCAGTAAGTGATAAAATCTGTTATCCAACTCTGAAATTTCAAATTGAACATTCCCAAAAGTATCTCTATGCCAATGACCAACAGCTTTACCGAGAAGTTTCAGCTTAGCGGAGAAGTCATTGCCTGAATGTCTACGTTTGATGAATTCCCATTTATTTTGAATAAACGGCAAAAAGTCAGAGTGATCCCACCAACAATTGAGGTATCTGAATGGTTTCAAACCTGAGGTGAGAATAGATTGACTTCGGAATAAGATTGGGAAATGATCCGAAAGATTAGTGTCCAAAGTCCTGATGGATGACCCGGCCATCTATCCGATATTTCGCATGAGGTAAGAACTCTATTAATACGGGAATAAGATCTAGAGTTATGCCAAGTGTAATCTCTCCCTTGCAAAGGAACATCAAGAAGCTCACAATTATTAATGAAGAGGCGAAAATGCATGTACGAGGGTGATAAATGCCCACTAGATCTCTCATTCGAATGAAGAACTTCATTGAAGTGACCACATACGATAACATTAACGAGCTGCGAAATATCGGTTCTAATTCTAACCGCATCAATCTCCTTTCATTCCAATCTGTAGACCCATATAAAGCAATGACAAAGAAATCCATATCACCCAATAACAAATGGAATTTGATTATCAACCAACGAGAAGAGGGTTTAAAGAAATTACTTGACAAAAGTGTCCGTGAGGCTTATTACTGGGGTTTCGGCTGGATAATTCCCTTCCAGATATTTCGCTGCTGCAATTCGCATATGATATGATTTGCTTTCTCCCAACCGAGGAGTCCGTTATCTCCATCTTTGTGTGAATTTTCAGATGCTTAGAATTGATTTCGGGACTTAGCATAAACTATCACAAAAGCTCTTCTAGATATTTCGCTGCTGCAATTCGCATATGATACGATTTGCTTTCTCCCAGCCTAGGAGTCCGTTATCTCCATCTTTGTGTGAATTTTCAGATGCTTTGAATTGATTTTAGGGCTTAGCGTAAACTATCACAAAAGCTTTTTAATTGGGATTCATGTGGAAAATGGCAACCTATGCAGTTACACGATGAAGCTTGATTATCGGATCAAAAAATTCCCTATTAAGAACCTTGGGGCTCCTCTTTCTATAAGACGCTTACCGTTAGCTAGTTGGGATCCTCTGATAGCCAAATTCACGAATAGATTAGCGAATTGGAAGGGTAGTTGTCTCTCATACACGAGTAGAGTGGTATTCAATAAGTTCGTTCTATCCTCCCTCCTGGTGTATCTTTTATCCATCTACAAGCTACTGGTCTCGGTGGAAGCCAAATTAAATCGTATGATGAGAAACTTTCTTTGGCGCGATGATGCAAGTAGAGGCGGAATTTGTAGAATAACTGGAACACGATCAACTTGCCGCATTCGTTAGGGGGTTTGTACATTTGTGATTTCAAGTTGATTAATTTGGAAATTACGAGCGTCAAACCGTAACACGCTTTGGCTCACTTATTGTGTTCAATGTAATGGTTTCCGGTATTGGCATGACATTTTAACATACTATTGTACGAGATTGAGTCCCATTTGGTCGGATATTGTTTCTTGCTGCTGCCACAGACAGTTTTGGAATTTGTTTTCCTCGAATTGCAGAGTTAGCCTTGGTAGTGGAATGGAAACATCATTTTGGTACGATAATTGGACATCGAATCAATGCCTTCAATCTCTATTTCCGGACTTTTTTGCTATGTGTAATCAAAAGGCTTCTACGGCTCAACAAGGCTGTCTTGATATCTTCGGAATGGGAAGATTTAGGAGACCCTTTTGGAAGCACAATTTACAGCTCAACTTGCAAGCTAGATGAGAAGAGCTTTGTTCTTGGATAACGATGGCGTGTCCAACGATCTTTGGCAGCCATCTTGCAGTAGACGGACAGCAGTAGCCCCAGGCCTTTTCTCTAGATAGTGATTAGTTTATATGGGAGCCCGGAGATGGAAAAGAATATTCGGCCGCAAGCTTTTGTTCGAGTTTTTATCTCACTAACCGATGGACAAAGCCTTTACAGATTTTTTGTTGATTTGGAAGTGTTGTTCACCACCCAAAGTTAGATTCTTCGCTTGGATTCTTTTTCTTGGTCGGCTTCCAACGAAGCTTTTCTTGTTCCATCGAGGTTGTATCTCAGTGTTAGATGGCCGCTGCCCCTTTTTCCCTCATCAAGAATCTATAGATCGTGCAATTATGCTATGTTCAAGAAGTCGCCTAGTTTGGGTTTCAGCTCTTAAGTGGCTCGACATCAGCTGCCCCCTACCAAACTCAGCCTTATCGTTTTTCCTACAGTGGCAATCGTTCTTCAAACCTGGCCATGAAAAGGATTTCGGAACGTCGTTGTGGTTTTCCATTGCTTGGTCAATTTAGACTTCCAGAAATAAGTTCGTGTTCGAGGATACTCAACTGTTAGTTGAGCATATTAGCTTTTGCTTACATTTGTGTTGGTTTCATTTCAAGTGTAATAGGCAATTGATTAGCTATTCGGTGATGGATCTCTTTGTAAATCCAGGACTACTACGCTCTTGTAACTAATACGTTATTCATCTTGAGTACCGTTTTATTTTATTGATCACCTGGCTATGTCGAGTCGTTTGCTAGTCGGAGGTGTCAACCTAGTTGGGATGTCCGTGACTTTTGGCTTGGCTTCGATTAGTTTTTCCTTAAAAAAAGGCTATTGCACATTTCATAGAATAGATTTTCATGAAAGATTGAATAATTAGGAACCGCAATGATGTGTCTAATACAAGTAAATTATGTTTCACATTCTTCCATCTTCCATTCATTTCTGCTCCATGATATGGAATAACTATTTCACGAACCAAACGCCACCTAAATGTTAAATTTAATACCAAAAAAGTTCACGGCAAAACTATTTAGCTCCTGTAAAAAAGATTGATTTGCGAAAATTTGGAAGATACTGTCAAAAAGTTCATTTACCAGCAAACTATATATAATTTTGGTAGCAAATCACTTCTTATTACTTACTTCATAGCAAACATGCAACAACTACTTTATGGTTGATAACTGAAATTTTGGCAGTAACTTTTAAATATTACAACTACATAAGTCTTTTTACAGCAATGAAATAATTAATGCACTTTTGACAGGAGATATTTTACAACAATTTATTTTTAACCAAATGAGCTTTTTACAAAAATATTTAATTTGCTGATGTCTGGTGTTTCTTGTCAACCAATCAAATTCTTGAAGCCCGTACATTCATCATTGCTTGAATTTTAACATCCACTAATTTACTATATAACAGCACAAAGTCTCCTCTTCAAATTTAGGTCTCAAGTCCAAATGGAATTGCGCGAGAAATTCAGAACCAAGAAACAACGTGTCCATAAAAGACACCTTTAACTGCAGGTCAAAACAAGACTTGTCGGCAGATAATATTTGATGTATTAAGTGCAGCCAAAAGTTGGGTTTATTTGGCAGCGGCCTTGAAGAAAAGGCTAAACAGTAGTAGTGAGCTTCTTGTGATGAGTCATTGAGAGGTCGTGTTTATGCATGGCCTTCCTGGCTAACTCGTAGCCAGCGAAATTCATGGCGCCCAATGGAGCAATCCAGAAAAACCTGGGCAATGCTCCTTTGAAGAGGCCAAGGGGCCCCTCGTGACGGAGAATGAGCATGAACACCAATGACATGGGCAAGGATTTTCCATGGGCAGTCATCATTCTCGTTTTCATGACGTCGAAAGGAGTGGTGGTCACCGCCGCCACCCCACCTGATAAAGCTCCCACTACTACTGTCTCCCACGCTTCCAGTTCCCGTCTCACAAGTTTCTGAGCAACCTGCACGTACAACCAAGCCGGCCCTTGCTTAATAATGAAGTTGAGCCATTATTATGTTAAATTCTACGGTTTACCCTTTTGGATTCTTCATAGAGGCACATGCCAGCAACGTAAAAAGGAACCTCACGACACAGGGTGGCTCCAGTGCCCCGGAAAAAGCCCTTGAGGCCGTCTTGATGCCAAGTTCCGACAATAGCCTGCCCTACATTCTCAAACAGACCAGCCTGCAATCGCTGCTTCAGTACCTCACACGGTATTCGCACTGCTGTCCCCAAAAACGTGCTGCACAATGATGATATTGATTGCACCTGCACACATTTGTTACATAAAAATGGCATTATACATTCAAATGCCAAACTCCTTGCGAAATAAGATAAAAAATATATGATGATATCTTGTTTGAAGGATGCTAGTTCTTTATTCCCTTTTTTGGGCATTTTAAGCTCTTTCGGAGATGACTGGTAAACTGTTCATATAGCCTGGAATTTCAACTATTCTATATTCGGCATCTTCCTTATCAATACTTGATTTGTTTTGGGCACTTTAGATTTGGTTTACCAAATCAAATAATTAGTTATGAATTGATAATGTCATCTCAAAACATTGAAAAATTACCTGAATGTACGTGAGTGTTGGGGCAACATTAATTAGCACGAGCTTACAGGCTTCAAATATCCCAGTTCGCAGACCATGGCTACAATGATAAGGTCCAAAAACCGTCAGCAACTGAAGATGCAGTTTCCACAAAGAAAACAAGGGCAAAAAGGTCAAACTGATGAAACCTAGAAAATTGACCCAGAATGGCAGGGATTGAACCGCGATACACTCCCCGCACTCCAATCTCCGGAAGCTTTGAAATGATCTTTGGGAAAGTAAGTGTTGATGCTTGCACCCGAGTCTATGAAAAACAATCGGTAATATGAATATCTTGTTTAAATGCATAGAATAATCACTAAAGAGAGTAACAAAATAACACTTAACATGCATCCACTAATTATCATATTGCACTTGCTTAATATGTTAGAAATCAAAATTGTGCTTTGAAAGTACATCCTAAACATTTTAGTGTTATATGATGTTGGCCAGAAGGCAATGCACAGAGCAAATCAACCGACTTGAAAACTGATAATGACTGTGTCTTCACATATAATCAACTCAAAAATTCATTTCACAGTTCTTCTGGCGGAAAAAGTAAAGGTGCCAAAAATATGCCTATGTACACAATATAAATGCCGATACGAAAGCATGGCTATGTAGTAGCCAATAAGGTCATGCCATGTAATCAGTCAGGTGGGGGAGTAGCCGATGATGATCGAAAATGATTTGGATGAAACATATTAAGGATCCGGAAGAAACATTTCCTAGAGTTCAGGAACTGCAGAAACTATTGACTTCAATTTCAATTTGCAATTTAGCAACTAAATCACAGTCACACTAAAAATAGGTATAAGCTCAATACGTTCGATCTCACTCATTTTAGACAAAGGAAAACCAATTGATCAATGTACTATCCACAAAATTAAATGTCTACAGTTTAATTACTTATGTCATGCACAAAATACATATGCCAATAAGAAAAATCGTTTTCCTCTTAAAGAAGAAGGGCACAAACTGTTTAGATGCACTGCATTAAGGTATGTTATAAATCATACCATTTTACCAACCCATTGTCCTCATCAAGACAAAGGAAAAACAACCACTATCTATAAAATGAAGCGTTCACGATAAAATTACTTGAAAGAAAAAACTTTTGGTTCTCACTAAAAACCATTCATGAGAATTCTTATAGGATTTAATAATCATTGTATTCGATATACATACATAACATAAGAAGGAAAGCCCAATGCAAGAAGACATCAGTTTGTTTCATTAAAATGCAACTGGCTATGCTATAAGAGCTGAGAAATGTCATTTTTTGACAATCAATACTTTTCAGCCATAATTAGCAAAGAGGCAAAGTAAGAAGAGGATGAGAACGAGGAGAGGAGCTTACTTTGATAGTGTCAACAGGATGCATGAGCGAACAAGAAAGAGCGCATGATAGTCCCCCGGCCAATGCAGATTTTAGTACACTTCCAGCTGGCATATCCACTGGTGGTGCAACTGCTACAACCGTTGCTGCTTCGAACCATATGCTCCTTTATGTATCACAAACAGAAACATACCATTACTATACTTTCAACACATCTTTCTTTTATTCCTAATAAGTTCTCCAGGAGGCTCAAATTTCATCAACTCACATTCTTGTTCTATCCTTCGTATCAGATTAGTCCCAAACCATCTCATTTTTTTATCTTCAACTACCTTTTCTCATTCCTAACCTAACTAAATTGTGTGTTCCAAAATTATCCATTTTAACCATAGTAGTCTAAGGCGCCTTGACTACTATGCTTTTAACATCCCCATCTTTGTTGCCCTTATTTTATCCATATGTTGCCTTCAAACTTTACGATACTCACTTCCTATAAAGCATGAGAGGGAAATAAAGTGGGGAAGGGTTCTCTAGTATGTACCAGCAAAAACTTCTTTCTTGTCTTATTTCACAAGTTCTTAGTACTTACTCGGCAAGTAGTGCACCAATTGCCTAAGAATATCGATGACTACTGCCATCTGTTAGACCCAACATGCAATACCAAAAATTCTGACTAAATAATCCAAGAATATATTTATGCTATGTTCTACTTTCCGAATTTAACTGAATGAAGAAGACATGACACTTCGACAAATTGGTGCCAAACATCAGTACTCTGTCCTTCAAATAAAGGAGAAAAAGAAATTACCTTGGATCATCTTGAAGTCGATCAGAAGGTAGCAAAAGCATGAAGTTCCGGAAATGCCCATAAGATATAGATTCTTCAGTGTCAGCGTTCAGAAACCGCATCATCGCAACAGCATTATCTTCATTAGCTGGAAGTCCGGCATTTCTACGTGACGTCAATATTTCACTCTTTTTCAGAGTGCCGGAACTGCTCAAACAGAGAGAAGTATAAGCACGCAGAATGGTGGGTTCCTTCTGTTCCATCAAACACAGAAACTGTTTCCACCCAAACGATTACGAAAACAAGTGACTTCGTGAGCGCTGCAAAAATTCACGAGCATATCTTGATGGCAATTTCCTTTTTTTCATTGCGATTTCAAGATCCTCCAGAGTAACTTGGCCATCACCGTCCCTGTCCAGTTCCTCAAAGAACCTCCTTCCTGTACCAACACCATAGTTAGATGAGTGTGCAGAAAGGAATGAATCCATCAACTCATTCATTTGCATTTTTTCCTTTTACATAATCTATCATAGAATAATCCATAATTCTGCTTTCGTATTCAATCTGAATTGTTGAAGATGATTGAAAAAAGAACATTCGGAAATATACACCATTCTCATAACATTAATTATGAGTCTTTCATCAAACAAAACAAGCAGCATGCATTGACTAGGTTAGGCTACATGAAAAACTAGTACCTTCAGACTCTGTGTATCTGAAGAAATCCTGGACAGAGATGAGCTTCTTCTTGTCAGGATGGTCTTTTGAAGAGCGGCCAAGGGATACAAGTTCAACCAGCTCTTGCAATGAAACAGCAGACAAAGTCGATCTTAAACGCTCCACATTCGACAGGGGAATACTTAGCAATCCACTTGCCAACTTCTGAGGGGAATTCCCCCTACTTTCCTCCACATCATCGCCATTGACTCCAACTATACTTGACGGTACACCGCCTACTCTGGCAAATTTCAAGTTCCCTAAGAACCCGTTAACATCCACTTTATGCCCTTCCCACATACTCATGGCTGCCTTCAAGTAATCAACCTGAGGTGAAGTTGAAGGACAACAATCATATTCAGAACCTATGCAATGAGTTTGCTGCAAACTCTGGTCATACTTCTGTAGATTATGCACTAATTGGTCAAAAATGAAACCTATAAAGCATTCAAGAGACACATTTTTTGCTTCTTTATCATTCCTAAACTCATTTTTCTCACATTTCGCAGGATTAGCTGGGCTCTTTAATTTGCTGGGCTTTAGTTGACTACAAACTTTTGATTCGAAAGCATCTTTATCTGTATCAGTATCAGCTCGTTTCTGAAACCGCTTCTTGCTCTGTATGGGAAATGCCTGAACAAATCCATTGACTAACAAGGACCAAGCTACATCAAGCTGCAAGCAATTTGTGCAAGAGCCATCTTCACTCTTCTTCTCCTTCAATCCTTTCTTTGCCCCCTTTTCACATCCATTGTCTTGTTTGACTGAAAACATACCCAGCATAGACTTAATTGGAACCTTAATGGATAAACCTTTCTTTCTTTCTTCAGTTCTTTCCTTCTTTTTACTAGAAAAGATCTGAACCTTAGCATACGAGGTACTATTAGAATTCAATTCACCATGCCTTCCCCTATTGTTCTTAGAAACTCCCCAGCAACTCTCAATATCCTTTGCAGCTTTTCTAATCCCAAATTCAAGTGGTGAAAGCGCATCTTTCACCACCTGAACTGAATTCCGAAACGACTCCATAGTATCATTAGCAGACATCGTTACTAACCTAACGAAGTAAAAACCCACCAAAAAAGGAAGTTTATTTCCCGTCTTCTGAATAAAACCCAACTCAAACCCTACCACAAAATTTCATCGGAACCAAAAAAAATCATGCGTCCATTTGAAAACCAACAAAGTATTAATAGAAATTGTACAAACAGAGCATGTAAGAAGAAGAAATAGAAGAGGGCGGTTTTACTGTAGGTTGAGATCCCTATCCATTGAAGGTTGCAGTAATTGAATCTGAAAGCGGAAGAAACAAAAAGACTCTTCAGCAGTAACAAGTGAGACTTGAAAAATTCCCATCAATCTTGTTCTTGTACTTGTAATTGCGAATTTGATAAGTAAACCAGAGAAATGGAAATGAGTAAAATAATATTCCGTTTCTGGCTCTGGTTTATGTACAAAACAGCGTGGAATTTCGATTGGATATGGAGGGGGGTGTAAAAGTAGTGATTTTTGAAAATACATTAATTAATAAGAGTGGATAAAATCAAAAGTGAGGATTTGGGGGAATCAAAGTGATTAGTGTGTTTCAATAAATTTTTTTTTCAGTGTTTTTTTTTTTTCTTAAATTCTCTAAATTGTGTGCTTGGAACGAAACATACATTACCTTTTACTATTTTATAAGTAATTAATAAATAAAATGTGTTTTTATATGCATTAAGGTATCTGTGATTAGCTAGTTTCTTTTTACAGCTCATATAATAAAATAATAAGTAAAATAATAAAATTAAAGATAATGATATAGAATTTGAGTTTTCATGATTATTTATTTTGTATAAATTGATGTTGCGGGAATCAAACAAAATGCATTTGTAAGATAACAACAAAGTTAGAGGATTAGGTCGGGGTTTTCCGACTTTATCACTCCGATGCCTAAGTTAAATTTAGACACGGGGTGAATAAATGTAGAATAATGGCGTTGCTAGTGATTGATTACTTACCTCCTCAATCGCCATCAAATCCTTTATATAGGAGAGGAGATTGTTATGTTCATAGCAGCGGTTACATTGAACCTCTTAAAGATGGTCTCATTATTGCCTCTTCAACAGCTACTTTGAATTTTGTTATGTCTTTGTGGATTGAGATTGATGGACTTTCATGGCCGCATGGACCTCTATGGATTAATGTTACATTTCCTGTTATCGGATGTCCCTCCCTCGGTTGATGACAAGGTCTTTCAAGGTTCTATCTTGGCTATTTTATGTCATGTGACCGGTGTTTTTGAACCCAGATGACATACTATTTTACCGTGGTAGAAGAATATGAACGATGGTTTAAGCTTGGTCATCTTCCTTTTCCCAAGGTTGGACTGTCTTGTAACAACTCTAACATATTTGTCTCTGTTCCCATAGATGTCCCTCCCTCGGTTGGTAATAAATGTATAATTACACTTATTATCATGATATTTTTACTCATAAAACGATATGGTTTAAAGTCATTTTATACTTCATATAAAAGATTTCACGTGGTATGTAATTGTTTTTTATGCAAGTGCAGAAATTAGGTGAATCTTGGGAGTAAAATGATCAAAGATAGAATTCTATGTAAAAAGAGTGAAAAAGGTGCAAAAAGATGCGTGGAACACAAGGAATTGGTTTAGGATCGAAGTTGTCAAAGATCGACAAAGTTGCAAAGAAGAATCATGAAGAAAAGCACATGTCACGATCGTGACACCCATTTACGGTCGCAACTTGTCATTCTTCACAAACAAAAAGTTAACAACCAATGTTCACGATCGTGACATGTATATCGTGCTCGTGACTTGTGACGATTATGGATAACTATTCTCAACTACCAACCGTCGGATAAAAACGATCAACCGCCATCAACCACCACCAACTGTCAAACCAAAAGACACCTTTTGGAAGCAATCCAATCACGAAAAGGTGGTTGTCCATTGAAGATGAGGATGAAAATTTGCATCCAATCACAATGAAGTGATGCAACCCTTAGCTAATGGACACGACTCTTCATTTGGATAGATGCAACCCTTCGCACTCTATTAATAGGGTTCAAAACCAACCAATTTCGTGGCATATGGTAGAGAGCGTAATAGATGATATGCGCGATACACATTAGAGAGTGAAAGTTATAGATTTCGCTACGTTCAAAGTGTTAGTGAGAAAAATGTATAAGTGATTTGATTCTTATTTCGATCACTAGATTTCTCCACGTATTCGAGCAATTGTTGTATGAGTGTAATTGCCAAGCACTTATCAATAAAATTTCTATTCTTCAACATTCATTTATTTGATATTCACAAAGAATAGCATCCTAGCGGAGGTTCCGTACTAGTTGAGACCGAATTCAAAGTAGACGCAGGAATTGCGGGAATTGATGACTCCCATTAAAGAGTGGATACGGTTTGATCAACTTTAGCCTTCACTTGCATACCTCACAACTTTACTTTGTTCTCTACTTATACTTTCTATTTCGAAGTTTATGATATGTCTATGTGTCATAACGAGTATTTCATCTTACGTCATTTATATTAATCAAGTTATATGCTTTCTAGTTGACTTTAAGAGTGATTTTGAGGTTAACAAGATTGTGTGTAATCACTAGATCTGTGATTATCCATACTAAGCATAGTATTATTGTTGTCTAGGTTTTTATAAGTGTCATTATTCGTTTACCCTAGATCTAGAAAAGTCATTTCATGTATTGCTCTATTGTGAATTATAGGATATTTGGGCATCTCGAACCAAGTTTGTTGAAGTTATCTATTGCAAAAAATATTCTTGATTATTTTGCATATTTTACTCTACTATAATTGTTCCTAGAGAAAATCTATATGCTTTATATCTTCTCTAATCTATTCATGCATCTGTCCATTCATCAATCTACCATTTAAAACCCTTAACTTATTTTATTTTGTTTTGTAACTCTAGTTGATCCTTAGAATAGAATTCCTTCCCTGTGGGATCGATATTTTTTAAAAGTACATCGCAACTGTATACTTGCAATTATCTTCATTTTTCTATTTGATAAGAGGTACTGACAATACCTGTTCATATTTAGAACTTTTATATTATTAGTAGAAAAGTGGCGAACAAGTTTTTGACGTCGTTGTTGGGGAAGGCAAGTGCGTTCTAGATATCAAATACTGGGAGACTACGGTACTTTTTTACATTTTTGCTTTTATTTCACTTATATATCTATTTTTTTTTTTGCATTTTGTGTCTAAAATGTTTACTAACATGCATTGGGATAAGTTTTGTGGTGATTTCATGATTGATAACTTAATTGATACATGCGTAGATGAAATTTGTCATGTTACATCTCATGAAGAATCAACATCTAAATCCCTTGAAAATTTAGAATATTCCTCTGAAATAGAAAAATTAGTTAGAGAAGATGATCCTATACCACCTTCTATAGATAAACCACCCTTAGTAGAGTTGAAGTAGTTGCCTAGTCATTTGAAGTATGCATTTTTAGGAAGCAACAATACCTTACCCATTATCGTTTTTAATAAGTTATCTGATTTGCAAGAAGAAGCTTTATTGGAGACAATAAAGGGTAGAATAAGGAGTATTGGTTGGCAAATTTCCGATATCAGAGGGATTAGCCCTAATATAGTGATGTATTATATTAATTTGGAGAATGATAGTAAACCTAAGATAGAAAGGCAAAGAAGATTGATTCCTTACATGACAGAAGTTGTTAAGAAGGAGATTATTAAGTTGCTAGATGCAGGAATTATCTATCTGATTTTAGATAGTGAATGGGTCAGTCCTGTCCAATGTGTTTCAAAAAAGGGAGGTGTTACTGTAGTTCGGAATGAAAAGGGTAACTTAGTTCTTACTAGGACAACAACTGGATGGAGAGTTTGCATAGATTACAGAAAATTAAATGCAGCCACTAGGAAAGACCATTTCCCTTTACCATTTATAGATCAAATGTTAGAAAGGATATCAGGTTATGCATTTTACTGTTTTCTTGATGGATTCTCTAGATATTTTCAAATTCATATTAAACTAGATGACCAAGATAAAGCCACTTTTACATGTCCATTCGGTACATTTGCTTATAGAAGAATGCCTTCTGGATTGTGCAATGCTCCGGCTACTTTTCAAAGGTGTGTTTTGGCTATTTTTAATAAGTATGTGGAGGATATTATGGAAGTTTTCATGGATGATTTCTTTGTATACGGTAATTCTTTTGAGAAATGTCTAGAAAATTTGGATAAAGTACTTGCTAGATGTGAGGAAACTAATTTGGTATTGAATTGGGAGAAATATCATTTTATGGTTAATGAAGGTATAGTTTTAGGTCATAAGATAGATGAGAAGGGAATTCATGTAGATATAGCAAAAACTGAGATCATTGAGAAATTACCTCCTCCCATAAATGTTAAAGGAATAAGATCATTTCTAGGTCATGCTGGATTTTACAGAAGGTTTATTAAGGATTTTTCAATTATAGCTAAACCTTTAACTAATTTATTAGTTAAAGAAGTGAAGTTCGATTTCTCTGATGACTGTTTAAAAGCCTTCAACACCTTAAAGCGAGCATTACTTTCAGTACCCATAGTTGCTGTTAGTTGTGTATTAGGTCAAAGGTATGAAAGAATTTGCATGCAATTTATTATGTGAGTCACACTTTATCTTCTGCACAATTCAATTACACAACCACTGAAAAAGAGAGGTTAGCAGTCGTATATGCATGTGATAAGTTTAGATCTTATTTGATTGGATCTAAAGTAATAGTTTATACAGATCATGCTGCTTTGAGATATTTGTTTGCTAAGAAAGATGTCAAACCTAGATTAATTAGGTGGATCCTTCTTTCCTTCTTTTGCAAGAGTTTGACTTAGAAATAAAGGACAAAAAGGGAAGTTAGAATGCCGTAGTTGATCACTTATCTCGTTTAGAAGATAATAAGGGACCTATAGGTGAAACTGGTGATATGAATGAACTTTTACAAGATGAAAATCTCATGTCTGTTAGACATACTGTTAGTCCATACTATGCTGACTTTGCAAATTATTTGGTAAAGCATACTTTACCCTCTGATTTAGATTCTAATGATAAGAAGAAATTTCTTAAGGATGTTAGATAATTTATGTGGGATGACCCTTATTAGTTTAAGGTATGTGCCGACGGTATTATTCACATATGTATAGATGATACTAACTTTTCTTCATTTTTAAGTCATTTCCATGATAGCATATATGGAGGACATTTAGGATAAGCAAAAACCGCTGCTAAAGTTTTAGAGAGTGGGTTTTATTGGCCAACATTGTTCAAGGATGCTAGAGATTTTGTTCAGAATTGTGATGATTGTCAGAGAACAGGAAACATATGTCGAAGAGATGAGATACCATTGGAAAACATCTTAAAAGTGGAGCTTTTTGATGTTTGGGGAATAGATTTCATAGGACCATTTCCTAACTCTAAAGGTAATAATTACATTCTAGTTGTAGTTGATTATGTTTCAAAATGGGTTGAGGCTTGTGCATATAGTAAGAATGATCCAAGAGTAGTTGCTAAGTTTCTTAACCAATTATTTAGTAGATTTGGAGTTCCTAGGACCATAATTAGTGATGGAGGTTCACATTTCATCGATAAAACTTTTAAAAGCTTGATGCATAAGTATGGAGTACATCATAAGGTTGCTACCCCATATCACCCTCAAACTAGTGGCCAAGTAGAAATTTCTAATCGAGAAATTAAGTGGATTCTTGAAAAGACTGTCTCGAATTCTAGGAAGGATTGGTCTACTAAGTTAAATGATGCATTATGGGCTTACAGAACAGCTTTTAAGACACCTATTAGTATGACACCCTATAAGTTGGTTTACGGAAATGCTTGTCATTTACTGGTAGAATTAAAACATAAGGCTTAATGGGCTTTGAAGAATTTGAATATGGATTTGCACAAAGCGGGTGAAAGAAGAAAGTTGGATTTAAATGCGTTAGAAAAATTACGTTTGTCATCATATTTGCAAGGATCTATAAAGAGAAGACAAAATGATGGCACGATGCAAAACTGTGGGAAAAGAAGTTTAAGATTGGAGATAAAGTTCTGTTATATAATTTCAGACTTCGCTTGTTTCCTGGAAAACTCAAATCTCATTGGAAGGGACCTTACAAAGTTATTCAGGTATTTGACAATGGAGCATAGGAATTGAAAGCTGAAAATGGAGAAATATTTCGAGCTAATGGTCGAAGGTGCATACCTTATCTCAAAAATAAATTTGAACAACAAGACGTTGATGTTCAATTACTATCTTCACCATAATCATTCCAGGTATGTAAATAGTGCATTATTTATTATTTATTTAATACGTTTGTTTTTCTTAGTTTTTCTAGGTACTAAGTCTAAAAATTGAAGAAATAGAAGGATTAAAGAAGGTCGCGATCATGACTATAGATCGCGCTCGTGAAGTTATACCGTAAAACTTCTGTTCTTGTTTTGAAGAAAATCACGATCACGACATGGAAAAAAATATGACCATTGCAGATCGAGATTAACACGCGATAGATGGTTGAAACCACCATTAACGGCTAGTTTGAAGAGAAAACGGCTATATTGACTATTTTGACCAATCAGAGACCTATTAAAAATCTATATAAAGGTTTAGGTTGAACCCATAACCACCATAACCTTCCTACAAGTCTTCTCAAGTTCTAATTCTCTCACAAACATCTCTATTCTTCTACAATTCTCAACCTTTTCAAACTTTACTTAAAACACAATCATGACTCTTGTTAAGAAATCAACCAACCAAAGAAGGGAATTCCCAAATTATAAAGAAGAATACGGTTATCCTTTTCCTATCCGGACAAGTGAGGAAGGGAAAAGATTTCAAGTTCTAAACAAATTAGAGATAACCTACATGATTTTTCTTGACTCAGTTTTCTTAGAAACATTGGGCCTCCACGAGCAGATGGGGATGTACATCTCTGATCTTAGATTAAGCCAATTTGTGGGGATGCTATTTCCACAAAATCGTGAGCGGATTTTGGAATGTCTTGTGACATTCGATTTTGAAGACAACAAGAGAGGGCTATTCAATTTCGCAACCAAGGAAGATAATATAACGTCATAAGAAATATGATGAATACTTGGTTTGGTTTTGAAGTTGAAAATTCATCAAGTATGATGGATTCATTTCAAGCAAATCGAGTTTGGAAAGATTTGACAGGTAAGCGAGTTTTCAATCCCAAAAATTCGCCAAATAAATTGATAAAGGATGAATGCATTCTCTTACTCCACAAATACCTCTCCACTTCGGTATTTTGTCGGGTGGAGAACATGAAGGTCCAAAAGAGAGATTTGTTTGTTCTTTCTTGCATGATAATGAAGCAAAAAGCAGAGTTCATGGATATCATATGGGACATGATGAAGAAAAACTCAACAAGCATGAGGAACAAGATTGGGATGGCCGAAATTATAACCACCATTGTAATGGGGGTGTGATAAGAACTTCCCTATGTTCAACAACCGAGTGAGTATTTTTGATATATAGATGGGAATTATTTGAAAAATACTGGACTTCTACAAGAGAAAAATGGTATCTTTTCTTTCTACTCCTACTCCAACCGCACAAGGAAACTAATCTCAACTCGAGAAGACATTTCTACTGGCCCATCCGATCCAATTGCTAGACATTATCCTGGTAAAGCTCCGATGAATGAAGAAGAAGATGAAGATGAAGAAGAAGAAGCACTGAAAGATTGGAAGGTGGATATGTAGCAAAAGTTAGACAATTGCCAAGCGGAACTTGGAGTAATGAAGAAAGACATCAAAATTCTAAAGAAGAGTAATAAGTCGATGCTTCGAAAATTACTATCATTTTTTAGAAAACAAAATTATCATTTTACTCCTAGTCCCCCGGATTCTCCTTCACAATAAACGAATCTACTCTTTTCTTTTCTTTTTCAAATTTTAAACTAGTTGTTTGTTTATGTGTGTTTAGTTTCGTTTTTCATTTTTTAAGTCTCTCACAGTGAGGACATTGTGTTCTCTAGTGTGGGGCGGCATTTGTATAAAATCCTAAAAATCCAAAAAAATTAAATAAAATTAAAAAATTGTAGAATTGAAAAATTTTTTCTTGATTTTGTGTTGTTTATACCTTATCCATACCTATACTATACTAACATATGTTCAAAGTTATTATGAGTGTTAGGTATTATAAGTTCGATGTTGGTGCAAATTTCAAACAAAACTTTTGTTTCGAGTATGAGCGCATGTTGAGAGTGTGAGCGCTTTAGTAGATTGGCACAATATTTAGCATTTGGCAAGGATGAGTGGTGAGTAACATTCAATAGCAACATTCTAAGTAAGTTTCAATATAATTTCAGTGCAACATGAATTAGTATAAATTATATAGTTTTAGTTTAATGCTACCGATAAGTTTTAAGTGGAGTAATATCTAGTAGTGTTCTACTATGAGTTTTTATATGCTATTCTCGAATACGTCCTATAAGTATTGAGTGTGTCTAAAGTGTAGGGAAACTATAGCCATAATACTTTGAAAGTGATCAATAAAGGATGAGGGTATTAAGAGAAAGATCAAAAGAAAGAGAGGATAACCAATGAGTTATGCAAAAGGTGAGGAATGGTACGGAGTAGAAACTGTAACCATTCAATGAGTGAAAAAAAAAGAAAAAGTAGCATAGCACGAAAAATGGGTGCAAAGTACAAATCTGTAC